>JTDE01001669.1:97847-113985 GCA_014338405.1 Paragonimus skrjabini miyazakii | reverse complement strand
AAGAAACAGTTCGGTAAGAATGGTAATTTACTTACGTGTTGTCCAGCAATCTAAACTCAACAGCACTGTTCATGTACGCAAGTAGATGGGCGATCACGGTCGTCACTGATCACGTCGGTCGGCTTCAAGAGGCTGTTTTTTCTTGACGCGCCAAAATATCGAATAGGCTTTCGGGATCGGTAAAAGGACCAGCAACCAACATGGGATTGACAGCTGATTAGTCAAGTCCACGCCGATGCTGATAGTGACCAACGATCCTGCAGCTCCTCTATACATTTCGGCTGTAACCACGTTTTTTCTAGATGTATGCCTGTGTTAGGAGGCCTAACATTAACTGAATGCTACTTTTTCCATTCATGCAACCAGTTGCACGCTGTGAATGTTAATCTCTTTTTGACGATCCACTTATTATTATCATCTTCAAGGTCGTCTCGATTGGACTTTTTCCAGTTTGGTTATCCATACTCGAAGGTTCTACGCACCTTTCGGTTGGCACGCTCTTGATGGCCACGAAATGAGTGTGAGCCCATCTACCGTTTTTTTCTTTCTTCCCGTAGTCACTGCTGTTGATTTCAGGGTAGGTTGAAACTAACAACTTATCATAGCTCCAAACAGTGTTGGAGATATACGGTTTGTCTTTAAATTCTGCCACATTCTAGTACGATGTCTGTTGGGTCCACAGTTTGATTGTTCTTCAAGAAAAGCGGTCCAAACTGATAGTGGGCGTGAATCAAACGCATCCTCACGCGTCCACTAAAACTTGCTAAGTCCGATTAATAAGTCATTTTTAGTTTTTCCTTCTGTTTATCAACACGTTTTTTATGATCTGCTCTTTGGCTGCGCCATCGTAGACATTCACCCAACTCATGAACTGTCTAACGACATATCGTTGTAGTGATCCAGACAACTTATTCGATATTTAATACACAGTGAAAAAATGCCTTTCGTTGGTGTTATTGTTGTTGGTGTTATTAACAGTGTTGGTGCGTTCATTAGGGGATTAAGATAAGTGTAGTAAATGGTTGACAAATCGGAGCTAATCGCACTTTCTTTATAAAGTTACACCGTTAGTGGGTCCTCTTCATTAACTGGAGCAAAAATACTGTAATACTTCTAATTCACTAATGTCTGACGCTGCTTCCTAATAGCAAATTAACCGGAAGGCACCTTATCTAGAAGATTGAACGAAGAGTTGGGCATCCAGTGATGGACAATACTTATGAGTTTTGAAACACACTTCATTTCGTTGAGAAACAATGTAAAGATAGAATAGTTACGGTCATGGTACCACCTCGTCAGTATACTTATGTCACATGCTGTTATGTTAGTATAACCAATTGATCATAATGACACCGATATCATCGTGTCATTCTGAATTCGTCATGTAAAAAGACTGCTACAAAGATTGATAGTTTTTCTTTTCATTTGGGCTGAACATCACCACAATTGATCGCAGCTGTCGCATTCCCGTAGACTTTCCAGTCGGCCCCTCTCGAGTTTCGCTTTTGTTAGAGCTCGTCGTCCTTGCCACGGCCGGGACTAGAACACCGGCCATGCTTTCATTAGGCAACCATGTTTACTACTGCGCCACTGGCCTCACATTAGGCACGACCGAATTATCATATGTGAACACTCAATCACTTTTGCTTTCTTTTGACCTATCCGATCACTCTAGTTTTAACAGTTCGATCTTGTGACCAGTGTTTTCGCAATATCACTAAAGGTTTACATTTTATTCTATCGTCTCACTACCACATCGCTTTCCCGTTGACATGTATTGGGCTATTTATCGGCTTTGCATACATAGGACTACTTGCATCTTCTACGGGGAACAATGGTTGATAGCATTTTTCCTCAAACTAGTTTTACACATCGATCGATATCAATGAACATCTGGGCATATACGTCATTGGCGGTGAATTAAATCGCACCTCTTGTGGATCCATATGCATCCCGTATCCATTGGAAACCTGAAGGGATGTACATGAGTGAAGGCATTTACAGCATATTCTGCCAGTGCTAGTTAATCAGATGGTAGGTTAGTGGGGGAATGAAATTCTCACCTTAGCCAAATGTTGAAGCTCTCCATCGGTAAGGTATGGGCTGTAGGAAGAACAACACAATAAAAAGGCGAGACAAGAAATTGTAGAATACATGGTTTAAGATGTAGAAAGAATAAAATTATAGGAGCAGTTCATAGTGCATTCAATGAAATAAAACTGTTGACTAAAGGACCAAACAAAGCCTTCAAAATGTTTTGCACCAAGGGAGCTGAGGAAAAAGAAAAATAGAAATCCACCATTAGTCTAATTCCTGGAAGAAAAGTGCGTGAATCGTCGAAAGACCGGATCGATTGGTTTATGGGAATAAAAAACAGTCACCCGTCGAGTTTTATGTGCCCATTGGAATCACATTGTTGCAGGCGTTCCAGCTCAAATCTGTATCTCTGATTTCTTGAAAGTGTTTTGACTGAAAAATTGACTTTGGAAGGCTTACTTTGAAGGCCGTTTATTGGTCCGTGGACAATTCTAATCCCAAACTTCCCAATAATATAGTCAGTTGCATCTGAGAACCAATTTATGTACATGAAGATGCTTTGCTTTCTGTGTTGTTTAACTTTACAGTCAACCGGATACTGCTGAGTACGTTTATGATCTGGCCTGGGTAGCCGTTTGCCATGAATAACCTATACAGGTGCACACTTTCGTTTCATTGCAGTTCAGACGTATTACAATGAGTGGTTACTGTGCGGAACCACTGTTCGCCTAACCTAAATTCAGATTTGATCAGATAGGCGGTGCCATTCACTCTGTCTGCCTCATTATATGTAGTGCTGAGGAATAAGTGCGCTCTCACTAGTAGGCGTCAGTTAGCATTACCCCCGGGGAAGTCTCAACTAGTTACCGTGTCCTGCCTAAATAGAATGTGAGGTTTGTGATCATTCTCATTTGCTTTGAAATTGGAATATGAATAAGAAATTCTGCACAGTTGGTATACAAACTGATCGGTGGATTTTTGATAAACCGCATCTTCCTGAACCACTACAGCAGCTTTACAAATTACTTTTAATTTTGATGTTGACTGTTGATACTACTTGCTTCACTTTAAAGTAGACGCGGTAAACCTCATATTATTAGTTGACGAGACAATCTGGTGATGGTGCGCGAACGATGCGTGCACCGAAAAAGCGCGTATACGTCGATCAACAACCTGTCATTAATACAACTAGGATGTACAACAGACTGGTTGCTAGTGCGCGAGGCTTACGATTCCGGGAACGGGTTTGTGGTAACTCGATTGTGGGAAAGCAGTGAACTTGCGGGCGTGCTCTAGACTAGCTATTCTCGTACTGCTTGTTTTAATCGTTCGGACTTAAAAATGACTAGTGCTGGAGAGGATAAACAACTTAGAGCCCAGTGTTTCTGTAACAACATCGAGACTAAGGAAAGAGGAATGTTGCGATGCCCGGTACTGCGTGTATTCCGAAGGGGAACAAAGTAGTGCTCATTAATTAAAACGACCAAAAGATGTTGAATAAAAAATCAAGCAAGTTTAGAACACTGAGAGGGACTTGTCTACGAAATTTATGATAATCCTTTCACCAGTGTTACTCATTGGATCAGTGAATCCACAACGGCTAAGCTGTTCACACCAAGTATAACTTGTAATTTAACGAGAATGCTTATCAGAGGATCATTATGTATTAAAGGTTTGATCGACTGTTAATAACAGTTAACTATTTTAATCAATTTATTCCGGTTTTCGGGGTCTTACTCTTGAATCCTGTCAAGTGTTATTTAAGGTGTAAGGCAGTTTTATTCACTGCCCATCAGCCCAACTTCCACAGCGATCGAGTAAGTGTTAGTCCACCTCTGCCGTTTATTTGCTTTCTCTGACTGGTTGCTATGACAAGTAACTTGATTAAGGGTCATTGCTCCAAATGCAATTGAAACCGTGCGAATTGTCACCGCAACTCTCCAACGTTCGATGAATTCACCACAACAGCGGATACTTTCATCAAAGAAAGCCATGTATATCTTGGGCTCTATCACCTATATAAATTAGTGATGAGATCAAACACTGTATCCCCGTTTCAACTCAGTTGGCTAAAATGGCGCGCAGATTTTGGTATACACAAAAGCATATGCTGCAGACTAGAGCACAACGTGTTTATCACGTCTTCTTGAACGCAATCAAACATTTGTTCCTGTTATGCCTTTTAAATGCGTCCACATTTTTCGGAATGTTAATGTGTACCTTCCCCAAAAATGGGTTCGTTCAACATGCAGTCGAATCCGACCATTTTTGTGATATAGCATCAAAGCACAACGAGTAACCTCAAAAGAGTTGAAACCGATGTTGTGTAATACATACGAACGTTCGAAATTTGTCGTGCAGACCTAGATAGACGGTCCATTGTAAGTCTTGGACTGTTCATAAGAGGTTACTCACATAAACAGCATGTGTGCGTATAAATGCTTCCCGTTGAAGCATAACAAACAACCTGTATCTGTGCTACTGACATGTTTCTCTCCGGACGGTTATTTCGATTTCATTGTCACGTAACCAGTAGTGCACCTTTTTGTCTGTGTTGCAGCAAGCCCGTTGAAGATTCACAACGGCAGTTCAGTAAGGGGGGGGGGAGACCAACCGATAGTGTGACACGTCGTAACTCAGGCGCAGCCGTGGCCGTATCGTGTTGCATGAGTCACCGTTTCGACGGTTGGTTGTAGGCGTAATTCAGCCTGGGTGAAGACTATTCTGATTGCATCATTAACCCAAGACACAGAATTACATTTTTTAAAATCGCATTCAAGATCTACCATAAACTGATGTTCATCTCACCATCTTGATACCGAGAACGCTAAACATAGAAGAAAACCCGGTCGCATGTACGCGACTGCTTTCTTCGGAAGCAGCTAAACATTTGTTCTTGTAGATTTTTCAGGTTACGGTTGGAAATCTTAAGCTTATTTCGGAGTTAAAGTTTCCATACTTTAATTTTGGCGTATTAGACAACCATTGTTGCCCAAACGTAGGATTTAAACACTTTCTTGCACAAATCTTACTTTGATGGCATGCAATCCTGTTGTGTATGAAAGCACTCAGAAAACTGCGTTAATTATACGGATGCGGTCAGATACTCTAACAACATTGGATTTGAAGATGTGTTTAGAAGTAGTAGTTCTAGAGGCGCTGCAATCTAACTTCAGTTATGAAACAAGTCTGAAAGGATGAGGCTCGGAAATACGGTTTATAAAACAATACCAACACACATAATCAACTTCGCACAGTTTTGTATACCACAATCCTCCTGGAGTTGATCAGTCCAATAGTACCGTTTAAAATGGATCATTCCAATGAAAAACCACCACGCGACTAAATATCATTTTCAAAACACTGATGAACAATATGACATGTGAAAAACGCGAAAGATACTGGTTAGTATCAGTCATCCGTAATAGTTGACAGTCACACACCTAACGTGAACTCTTTGAAAACCCTACCTGTTGATAATTTTGAACATAAACGTGTCGTCCTCAGACTTATCTTTGTAGTACACTGATTACTCTTATCATAAGGTGATCAGTCACTTTGCCCGTCTGCATACGGGTCGACAGGCGGGTCTTTAACCAATGACGGATCCTGTTCTTATTACAGCAAAACAGTCATAATTACTCTGTCTGGCGTTATGAAACAGTGGATACAGCGTCACTGAAACTTTCCGGAAACTGTTGCTGCTCCGCACAAGCCCACTCATTCATCCATGTCATGACGTGTTAACCGTACGAACACTGTCTCGCCACCGAATTGGTTGAACTATTCCCTTACCTGCGAACGCATCACGTGACGTCTACTTACCTGCGGCGGTTGCCGTCAGTAGTGCTGATCTAATGGTAAATGAATTATGCTTCCACGTATATTCGGTCACTTGTGTAACGTTGAGGGGTGCACGAAAGCACAATAAATGGACCCCCGTTTTACTGCACGTACATAAACGATGTCAGCAATACTAACTCCTGCTCCTTTATCCAAAGAAAGCAGAATGGCAAGTGGAGATTGCATGAGATGACACTTTGTCATATCAGTTTTAACGCAGACAATAGTGGCTAGACATTGGGTGAAATATATTTCTTTTCAAAATGTATTTCCTGTTTCTTGTTAAGGCTATCCTGTTTGGTGTTTTAGGTTTTGCTACTGGCTGGTCAACGGAATCTACGCGAGTCCTTCAACAGATCACCAATCGCACTTGATTAGGTCTCTCACATGAGAGATACAACAAAGAGAGCAGTTACCCAACGGTGAACTTTATTAGAGTTTACTTTGAGAATATGTGAGACAGAAAACAAGAGTGAGTTGAGATTGCGTGGAGGCATATAATAGAACAGCGAGATGAGTTGTTGTGTTGTTTGCAAGAGGGCTGCAGCTGACTGACAGAGTGGATTGAGCCGACTGTTAGCAGTTCGGGCCAGCGTCGACACTGACTGATAAAAAGGGTTATCGGTGTTATGAGGTGTAGTCAATGGCAGACTGATATTATGCGATCCATTGATGACCGTTCAAGCGAGTAATCAGTGTCTGCTATGACACAGGACATGAGTATTAGGGGATTCACTGGAATCACGCCTGTTAACGGTAAAAGCACGGCGTGGATTTGATAGTTTTTTATCAGTACACTCATATGGAACCAAGGTAGCTGCATGATAGTGCCAAACGCATCTATGTTTCTGTCTCGCTGGAATCACGAATGCACACAATTCAAAGGGCGACGAATGATTTGCCTGTTGAATAGCGTAAGTTGTGAACAGATTGCAAACAGTGGTTGCATGTTGATACACACTAATAGTGATCGAACACATACACACACAGATCGAATTAGTCACTCCAGAACTCACAATTCCGACGTGTATTCAGTGAAATGAAAGTATCGATTCTAAACCATCATCAGAAGGATCTACACTTACAGTCTGTATAGTCCTGGAGAAGTCAATCCGCGAACATTCCCGATACGAAATGTATTATGCCTCTTACCCCACCCCGCACCGCACCGCACCGCACCGCACTAATGTTCTCCTAAATCACATTCATCTAACCGAAACCCGTATGGTGCGAATGCTTGGTGTCAACCGAAACTAAACAGCCTTCGCATCCTGGATGCATCATTTTTCAAGATGAAGCAGTTCTCCAGAGGACAAAGCACCTCAATCTGGACGACATTGTTGAACGAGCTGTCCACGCCGATCTCGATTACGCAACAAGCTGCCTTCATCAAAGATAAAATGGTCAAATAAGACATGTTGACAGAAAGCGGAACGACACGACTCAGTACTGAGGCCGCAAAACTGAGGGGTACCAAGTGACGCTTATTGCTTTCGCCGCATGGCTCTAACGCGTTAGATCCGAGTCAACAGGTGGAACGAGAAACCTGAAAACACAGCATGACGTGCGTCAGATGATATGGATAGATTGTGATCTGTAAATCCGTTTCGTTCCAGAATACAGTGTTTTATTGTTCATCGTTTCATGAGAAAATTATCGTGATGGTACAAACCGTTAGAGAACTATCGTATTTTTGACTTGTTCCCCTACAGTCGCCGGTGCATTCCGGTTCCCAATCCAGTGTTGCCCTCCAAACGCTGAGACGCTCACACAGGCGTGTTAGCAGCCAGGTGTGATCGGTTGTGGACTACGGCAGCCAAAACTGGGATAATGTGTGATTGGACCGAGTGACTAGAACAGAAACGCGCGTACACCCCTATACCAGCTAATCTGATCGTGGTTACAGTAGTGCGGTGTGCCTGTGTGTGACATGCCTGAATATCCGAATTTTTTCCCTGTGTACAAATGGATGAGATGGACAATGAAATAGGGTGGATGGGTACGTTTGCTCACCCGACTCAGTTATGAGGCCTGTTCATTGAGTAAGCCCTTTAGTTTGGACTGCCGATTTTGAACCCGGGTCTACACCTGTGGTACATGTATATCTAAGGTCCCCTGTAACCGGTCTGACACTAGTTTTGTTAACCAGGTCTCAACTTTTTGTCCTGTTCAGCTAAACATAGAGAAGATTTATAAAGCGAAATTTCGATATTTCGTTTAATCTCTTCAACCGCCTACTTAGAACATTCAATTCATGCATTCAAATTTGATGTGAATAGTGTGCAGTCTAACAGAGCGGTTCTTAAGAAAGACATTTCTTACTTATGAATATCTGCAGGAATTCATTAACATCTATGGCAAACCGAAGCATATCAAGCCAGTTGTACACACTGTCACCAAAAAGGATGTTTTCATACAATTATCATTTTGAGGAGATCATTTGACCAGCGCAGTTAGATGCAGGATTCATCCCGCCTTATGTCGAACTTATCCTTCAGCTGAACTGTGCCTCTTACAATCAACCTGGGGAGTAGGTCTGATTAAAGTCAAACATCGTCCATTTGACGATCCTGCCTCTCATATTGTCTATCAGTGCATTTGTAGTTGCAGTGACACTTACATCAGCAGAATGGATCGGTGTCTTTATCAGCGAATATCGCAAAATATCCATAAGTGGCTGATCAATTCTGTGGAACAAGACATCAGCACGCCTGAAGAAAAACACCGCAACCTGTCTTAATCGACTATCAAACCAATCCAGATGATTGGCCACATAATGAATCCGGTCAGTCCATTCACTGTATTATTACGTAACACGAACCCGAAACTTCTCGCTATCAACGAAGATTTATAGATCAACTATCGAAGACAAGTTTTGTGCACTCAAAAATTACTAACTCATACTGTAACTCTTACTTGGTAGTGAACTTCTGACCCCTAACATTTTATCCGTTTGATTATACTCTATCCATATCATACGTAAATGCTTGAATTCGTTGCTTTGAGTAGGCGGCTGAAGAGAGTAAACGAAATGTAAACATTCCACAACATGTAATCTCATTGTTTCAATGCATTTGATAAAGGGGACTCAATGTTTCATTTTTTTAACTTCTGACCGAAAGAGATTTGAGGCGGACACGGCGCAATGGACAAGAAATTATGGACATTTATATGCTGATCTATCGAACATCTAACATCTAAACAATAACCTAGATTTCGATTACAACACTCCTGAGGAATACTACCCAAGGTGGTTGAAATGTAGAGTATTACAACTTGTTCATAATGTTGTGTTATTCTCAATCCATCTATCAATAACAACCTAGTTTCATTTTTCCAATGAATAATTGTTTTTATGCTTTTCAAATGATGTCCGAGACTGCATTGCATGAGCAGAATTAAATTCAGTGAATATTGGGATGCTATTTGGAGAGTTACATTTCCAACGTGTACACTTCGGTAATTTTACCGCTAATGACATCATGGGCCACTTTGATGCTGAATAACCTGAAGCTTTTAGGGCATATTTTGACAGTCGGGATGGAGTAATTTGAGTGTCTCTCTTCATTGAATTTCTGTTGAATGTGACAGGTGGAATTACGCGATCGTGATGCGAGCATGTGTTTACAGTTCCACGTGTGAGTGACCAGTGGGGTCGTTTCTGGTTGGTAATACTCGAATACGAAAAGTCACACATGATAATGCAATTGGTTGTGTTGCTTAAGACAGAACATGATGAACGAAAATGGACGTGTTACAATAGTTATCTGTTCAATTCAGTATTGCATTTCGATACTTGATTGTGGATTGGTCGGTTGTTAGACTGTAATTAGCGATGTGACTCGCGTTGTTGAGGAAGTCATTAGGATTTCATCATAACTAGCCAGGAGGTGACTGGAATGTCAATCGGGGTCCGTAGGACAAGCGATTCACATCTTTACTAATGGATGAATTCATGTTCAGTAATGTTAGTGAACGATCACGTTCACTATTTATCGCTGTTCAGTTACACAGACCATTCCACAACTTATACACGGTTGTTACAAATTCATTTATCAACTTAAAGTGACTCAGTGTGAAGAGGAATGAAGACAATCACTTGGTGTGATAGTTAAACTTCCTCTGTCTGATTGCGAGATTTGTTGCATGACACTGCTGTAAATTGAGATCAGTCATAATACTGTTATTAATCTGAACCAGCACTATTCACCTGTTCAGACTAACCAGATGTTTAGACCACATAACAGGATTACTCACTTCGAAGTTTTTCTGGAAAGCTCAAACCAAGATGTACTCTTCTGTAATGGAATCAACCCTTACTACCACGTGCACAAGTTACAATCACAGAAGTGGTTGGCATGTGGTTCAGCTAATTTCATGCAGTGCTTAGAGGTCATGAGTGGTAATGTGGAAATTCTGTATGATCAAAAGCGTTTCAATGCCACTGCTGCCACGAGTTCCGTAGAATCCCTACCAACAAACAGTGTGTTTGAAATAGCTGTCTTAAGAGCATGCAAACAATTCAGTTGGGATTAACACAAACATGTGCACCTTACCTACAACCAAAGCGGGAAGGAAACTCATGTAGTAGGCTAGAGGTAAGCTGACCTTGAAAAAAAACAAGGATATTGCATGTTATCTGTGGTTCTCCCTGAATATATGTTAGGAACATTTTCGAACGTATGAGTTGCAAACCGAATTAGACTAAATCAAGAATAATGCAATATTCATATCACTCTGATCACCAAGTAATTTGTTTGTACCCGAAATGTAATATAACCTAATTGTACATAACTATGGGTTATTCTACAAAATGACAACATACTGGATTTGACACCCAGCTTTCATAAGACAACTCACGGGTGTTAATTAGGTCACACGTAATGATCGGCATTGCACAGAAAAAATATAGTAGCCGGTTTGTAATATCTGAATTCTGACTCTGTAATAGTCGGCTACTTGTTGATCTACATCGCATGCATACCCATCACACTAAGTCTGCTTATTTGGCGTTTCATCATCACCAATGACAACATAGCAATGGATGGCACTTTTGCTCAACCGCTAGACAACGTTGAGATAAATAGAAATCCTCAATTTTGACGTAAAAGTAGTAAGAACGGCCTGAACCAAATCTACAAATCTCTTAAATTTACACTCGGCCAAATCTTCTGTACAAATGAATAAACTATAGGTAGGAGAAAGGTGGTATGTACATAACATTTCGGCTTACATCGCTTTTTTAATTGCCTCTATAATTGTCAGTACTTCTGAGAAAATTCAATCAAAAGGCAACCTTCATATTCCAAAATCTAATTAGCCATCATCTCTTTTGAATAGTCAAAGCAGCGATCATGAATCATCAACTCTGGGAAATTAACAAGGCTTTCAATTTTTAACATACCGATGGCTTATTTCATTTCCGTTTGTCAACTAATCGATTAATCATGCCGTATACTATTCCAGTGAGCTGAGTACTCCATAGAGATTGCAACGCGTAGTACACGATGAAGTCACATTCTTTTAAATTTTTCAGGGTTGGGTGACTGAATTCCTGTGAACTATACGATCGAAGACCCATCACCCCATTGCCTATTTGCCGATGTCATACAACTGAAAGTAGACGTAGTTAATCAGGGATTTCACGACGTATAATATCCTTCAATGTTAGCAGCCACGATTGACAGCCGCAAGTTGAAACTGCTCTTACTGAAATCTCATAGTGTTACCCTAAGTTTTTGAAATGGGGATTATTTTCGGATCCAAAGATACCATAAGTTGGGGACGGTTATCCTAACGTTATCAACACACGTTTGTAATTATCTGCTGGCATCCCCGTCCTTCAACTTACAATTTTCAATGTACTAGCACTCCAAGACCTCATCATATACTTTAAGACTAATTTTTCGATTACAGCTTTAAGACAATACCTTGCGCCTTGAAAGCACTTTCAGCATATCAAAGAGGTGAAGAAAACAGGAAGTACAGTTTAACTGCATTTATGTGTGAAATGATTAAACAGAAAGCGCAAATATTTGTGGTGACTGTTCCACGTTCAGACAACGTGTAATACACAGCTGAACTCTCTTTTCTGGATATGGAAATTGTTTGTATACAAACTCTCTTACCTCAGAGTGCTCCTGACAACAGTATAGGATGCTCAACTGCTTTAAAGCTCTCTTGGTAGGAACAAATACATGTTTTGTTGTTCGAAGGTCAGCTAGTCCAAATGAAAGAAAAACAGAATTAACTGAGTGCCATCCAATAAATTAGACAGACTGGAAAAGCGAACACTCTGAGCCCGTAAACGCATGCAGAATCCAATCACCGTGCTTAGGATAGAGATAAATGGCACACTTGTCAGGTATGCACCTTCACAGGAGGGAAGGTTTAAAAATGAGTGTAATGAAAATTTGCATAGAACCCATGGCCTGATATTCGCTTCGGAACAGTTCAATCAAGTCGATGTCAATGCTATCACACTGTTCTCTACCAAATCACATAAGTGAGGCTGACGGTCAGTTTTAGGTATTTTTAAACCTCCGGAGCTTCATCTGCTGTACTCAGGTTTATGGCTTTGATGGTCCTTATTTCTAAGTAGCGACTGTTAATTCTTTCTTGAGGAAATCACACCACAACGGACAAATCTGACTGATATATATATATATATATATATATATATATATACTCAGCATGGGACAATAAAGTGCACTATAGCAAGTAGACACGTATATACCACGAGAGCACATACACACGGACCCAACAGTATGCAGACACAAGTGAGCACGAACGCACAAATCTACAAGTGATTGCTAGTGCGGAACTCATCCTGCATGTGCGTGTGCTTGCGGGTAAGCAGGCTAGTGAACCCATATTGGTAATCCAGATGAGAATGAATCTCCGTTTTCCACTCGAGTTCGATCACACTCATTCCAACTACTGAGTTCAGTCTAGTTTAAGCTGTGCGATGGTTTTCTAATTGATGAGTTGATCAAGCCCCCGATGGTTTAGGTGAACGATCGTTAGGTTGGACAACTAATAGGTAATGCCACAGTTCCTGCTGAATGAACACTGTTACTGTGACAAATGACTGAAGCCGCACAAATTACCGATAGTTAGCATAAGCCACAGCGCAGGTGAACTCAGCTGCTTCGTTCGGCTGACCCATAGGTTAATCCATCTCAATAATGCTTGAACTGAGCACCATGTAGAACCGACTTCAGTTTTTGCGTTAGGTTCACATAGCACATACAGTTTACAACTATTTGACACAATCCACTATCCTGCGATCACTAAGCAGGTTGATCAAAATCTGCACCTTGTGACGTCTATCTGCTAAAATAATTTTCAAACATAAGAGTACCTAATGTGTGGCCTGTACTGCATTGTAATGACCAGCTTATTGTCTTTCATCCATTCCCTATGGAAAACCACCGTATCGTATATAAAAGTATCTATTAATTTACATGAACGGCTGAGTTGAATGTTGCTCTAAGAGGAAAATAATGTGACATGTACCTAACTGTGTTCAATTCTCTTGTCAAGAGCATGCCGATCAGCTAGATGGAACCTCTTCATTAACTGAGTCCGACTTCAACTCCGGCTGCAAGTAAGATTAAGTCGGAGCTGTTTTTCAGATTTTCTACAACAAATTTTAGTAAAAATAAGCATTTCTTTTCTATTCTGTTCCTACTTATATTGAGTTGTTTGTTACTTAAATCCAAAATCCAAGTTGAAATAAATTCAAAATGGTTGTGCAAGGTTTAAAAGGAGCACAGTTACCCACAAAACTTCGTAGCCTTGTAATTACGAATGTGTCTTTTTGCTTGTCGTTTTCTGCCATGGATGTCTGGCTGTTGTTTCTCGTCGGTCAGATCGCTTTCGCTCACTAATCACCCCTTCACTCTGCCGTGTCCGTGATTGGTCCATATCCCACAACCACGTTGAGATATTTCATCGAATGTCGGAATATTCGCTTCTCCTACTTGGCCACCCATCACAATTACATAACGCTTTTTCATTATTAATTCAATGAGTGGGAGCGACCGTACTATACTACTCACACCACTGCTATTCAGTAGTGGAACCAGGGCGTACATTTGGACATTGAAGTAGCCGTAGGAAAAATATAAAAAGAAACATCGGAGTGCAGCATCGCAAGAAATGTTTTCTTGGAAATGAGCATTAGCCTCTGTGGCAACCGTGACCGTCTGGGCCTAGTACTGTACGCAAATGAGTGTTTTTGTTTGTTGTCATGTTGAAATGCATAACCCACGTGTTGGTTTCCTGAATAAATAACCCTTGCATCATCCGCGTTTTTGCCCCACAACATTAAAAGGACTCTTTTTGAGTTTTGCATACAAAACCAGAAAGACACTTATGAGTAAAATTGAACTAAGGTGACACGTTCTAAAAACGAAACTGTTCTACTAGACACTTTAGTTGAACGTACAGTTACTTCAAGTACACAAAAGTACCTCTTATTCAAGTTCCAGAGTGCGTGTGCCTTAAAAAAATGGGCACAAATGCAAACATGCGTGAGAGAGAAAACCATAAAAGAATGAACCGAAAACTCAGTGAGCCACGCGCTGTGAAATGATAGGTCTACTTGCTATGATTCGTTTACTATGTTTGGTGTGCTGATAAATTGCTTGAAGATATTGAATTTATTTACGGAGGGCACATCTCATTTTTCTTTGTACACCTTTTTTTTGGTAATGTAAATGTTTTAAGACTAATTGGTTGACAAATTTAACAAATCTTGCATTTATATTTCTTGAACTGTTTGTGAAATCTGTAATCACTGTCTTCCTCACTATTATTTGGATTTGTTTGTTTTAGTCAACTTGCTTCCCGTTCATTTTCGGCCATTTTGTCAAGATAATGCGCCGATCTGTAGTTCTGGTGGTTCCTTATGTTTTTACTCAGACGCCCGATTGAATTACACTTGAATTGCGAGAAAAATTGTCATTTTGTACGTTTTTCTCGGTATTCCATTTTAATAACGCAGTCTGAATGTTTTTGAGACTCACTGATTGGTGTGATTGAGTTTGTTATCTGTGCGTAACTCAGTAATAAACCTGAATCTGCTTTTGACATACACAGTCCAACGAGAAAAAATGACGCACGTATGCTGCTTTATGCTACCCAATCCTTTGTCAGGTGATCCTCGAACTATACTCAAACTGTGTACAAGTATTGACTGTGATTTACTTCCAAAAGAAAACAATGAGACAGGTGGGCGAATGTTTCCAAATGTGAGGGTTCCAAGCTCTCGGCGTTGCTTCGTAGCTCGGTCAGTAGAGCACTTACGGAATCTGGGCATAGGTTTTTTGTCATTAGTTCGAATCCAGTCGAGGCGCACAATTTTCCCTATCAAGTATGCTCTGGAATTTAAAATAACTTGATTCTAATAGGATGTGAGGGCGAGAATGACCACGTTTGTTATTCATACATGATCAGAGGTGATGGTTACTAAGCCTCAATTATGACGGTGCTCATGTCGATCTTTTTGCTCCAAAATAGTGGTGTATGTTAGATGCGATTCTGCGAAGTTCATAACAGTGGTTCCTGTACTATTTTAGTGTATCCTCCCTTGAGTTTCCGTAACGGAACAACATGTTGTTTTCGCCGAATGTGCACTAATTAAAGGCTAAAATCAGAACACTCATAGCTTAGCCTGTTAGTCATTGGAATTCGGTAAAAGGACACCTGTGTGTTTAGAGGTTCATAAATTACTATAAGAGCTGGAAAGATCTTTGCTTGTGTGTACCTGTCTCTGTGTTGGTCGGTGAAAGCTTGTGCTGGATGGTCTATAAGTGGTAAGAGAAGGTGAATGGAAGCAGATAAAAGACAACTTTTGTGAAACTACTGGTTGCAATCATTTCAGCAACAAACAATGGGACACATTAAATCAACAATCCGTCAGATATGCGCATTTAATGATATGTGAGATTATGCTGAAATGACGATTAGGAGACTTGTAATATCTGTTGTCCTTCACGTATGTCCCAATTGAATAATGTTTTAAAACTCTCAACCAATTCAGTCGTAACCACAGAGTTGGACAGTGCCTTCCATTGTGAACAGACACTAACTGTGCAACAGTTCTGTCTACAAAGTAACCTGTCTGTTCCATTACTCAGTTTCAGCGGGTGACCTCTTAAACGTCCATCCCCATTTAGTTGGTGAAGATCTGCTAACAAATGACTCGGGTGTGTAGTACTTTTTTGCATAGGTAGAACCAGGTCCCTCTCAG
>JTDE01001669.1:74158-97747 GCA_014338405.1 Paragonimus skrjabini miyazakii | reverse complement strand
ATGTTTATAATCAACTGAAAATTAGCCTGATTCCGCAATTTTTTCGGGTAAGCCTTTTTCATGGTCCACATAATTCTTGTTTTGGCCTGTCTATGAACACGTTCAATATGTTCCAAATCTTTCATGAGAAAAGCACGAGAAGCCTGTATGTTCGTTTCCGGGTGAGGGCGGATTATGGAGGCGAACATGGTGGAAAACATTCAAGGGTAAAAGGTTCTATAAATTCTTTCTAGAACGTTCAGGGTTATTTGTAGCTTCTTAGCTATGGCAACATAACTTGATGACAAACCCAAACTGTCTGCCACTATGGTCCCTAGGTCTCTTTTGTTTGCTGGCACGATCAGCTCTGTGTCACCAAAGTATTAGTCAGTACAAATTTGATGGCCACTGTGCACGATTTTACACTCGATAACATTGAACGGAAAGTTATTTTCTATGGACTACTGATTTAGGCAGTTTAAATCGTCTTGCAAGGTCACCACGTCTTTCGGGCACTCTATAAATCACCAAAGCTTTGTGTCACCGGCGAAGAGCAAAATCGGTGATGGACAATTCAGGAACGAAAAGAATCGGTGACAGGGATTCTAAGGTTTATCCTTGCCGAATTCCGTTGTTTGCTGGGAACCACTCTGACAGTTGTCCATTCACCATGATGTACAGCCTACGTTCAGTCAAAGAATTCCCCAGCTAGTCTGATCAGCGCTTATCAAGGCCATAACTATTTAGTCTCCGCGGCGAAGTGGACTGATCAACTTTGCCAGTGGATTTGAAAAATTTCACATAAATCACTTCTATGACCAATACTGAGTCTGCAACCTTCGTCCAAAAATCACGAGTAATCAGCAGATTCGTGACGCATAGGTACCCTCTAGGAAAGCCATGTTGCTCTTTGGTAACGAGAAGGAGGTCTTCATTCCTAGTCAAGAGACAGTCATCTAATAAGCCCCTCATTGCTTTATAGGCCACTAAAAGCAACGCTATTGCTCGGTAGTTTGCTGGGTCATCTGTGCATTCATCTTTGAAGATAGGTGTGATTGTAAACTGTTTCCAGACGTTCGGTAAACGGCCGGTCGATAAGTGCTGTAAGCGGTTTTCCTAATTCCCTGGGGCATTTTCTCAAGACGGCAGGGTATATTAAGTCTGAACCGATTGATCTATGGAGTAGCAGAATCTTTAACTTGACTCTGGCTTGTCACACTGAAATTTGAGTAATTCAGTCAAGTTGCTGTCTATGTGCTCATAAGTCGTTCATGATTTGCAGCTGTGCACAATTACCTACTGTTTTCTCAGAGTGTTGGACGCCTTTGCATTTGTATTGTTAAATCTGCCACAGGTTTGCAGCTGAGAAATGTTAACCTTACTTCTTGTGTGTGCTGCAACTTCGCTGTAGAGAAGCTTAGGATTCATCTTCAACATTTCAGCAAGACCGCGCTAATAGAAAAATCGGTCCTTTTTGATAGCCGCTTTGGTACAGTTTTGCCAGCTGGCATATCCAACAAACGCAAGTTCAGTTTGTTCTAACTGACACCTTTTCCAGGCTGAACGTTTCAGTATAATCACACAGTTGGTTTTACTCCGTAGGCATTTAGGCTTTCTACTAGGCTGCGAACACCTAACTAGAATGTGGTTGTTAGTGGCACCGGAGATTTCCTAAACAGCAAGCTGTCAGTGATCGTTTAGGCTGAGTGTAATGAAGGAGCCAAGCCATTCAGCTATGCCAACATATATCTTCATCCCTGCAAAGTATGTCTTGTGATAGGCTTTTAGATCCGTATTTTGGGAAATATATATTTTCTAATACGGTGTAGATAGCTGAATTCAATTATCCTATGGTCACTATGGCCAAGCAGAATTGCGATTTAGGTTGCTCATCATGACCATCTCGTTGTTAAGAATGTAATCAAGGCATGACGGCACCCAACCCACCCGTCCTGCAAATGCTGAACTAGTCCAGCTTTCAGTACTGTTTCGAAGAAGTCCCCAGCAGAGGAAGACTTTGCAGTATTGACAAAATGGTCCTTGAAGTCTAACTCCCGTCGACTGAAATATCCCATTATCAATGTCTGAGCATAGCCTAGAGATGGTATTCTATACAGAACGTCGTGCAAGGCCGCGTTAGCATCCTTGTGCACTGAAGACGATTCGTAAACCACGTCAAACAAAAAAGTGTAGTTTTGAGTGCCAGATTGATTCCAGAAGACCCAGCAGGAATACTTGAGGTCTTTAAGTGCGGTCTCAAATAAAGAGCCACACCATATCTTTTATTGACTTTTCCATCACTGCAAAACACTGTCATGATGACGGTAAACAATTAGTCATGCCACAGTTCTTCTTCATACAAGGTCTCCGTGATGTCTATTATGAGTGGTCTTCGCCTGGAACATAGGTCACGGAGCTCGTCCAGTTCATTAAAGAATGAAGCCAAGTTGATGTAAAAGCAGTAACAGGTGGCAGTTTCACTGCCTACAGTATGTATAGCAAGTGAATCTACTCGAGAAGATTGATCGAACGAGAAGGACTGAGTCGGTGTGTAACGGTTTACCTTGAGGTCGTCGTCTCTTATTAGAACGATGGCAAGTTGGGATTTTTTGGACTCCCGGACTGAATTTGGCATCTGCATAAATGTCCTCGGGGGCAATATTAAAAGCAATAGCACTGGGGTTTATGGTGGTATATAGCTGTCTCCACTCTGATATGATTAGTTTTATCTGTTAAAGTGGTGCTCGATCCCAACAGGCAAATGTGAGCGGGCTGCAGACAAAGCTGCCTGAACTTGTTTCCTCATTTCTTCTGTTATGAAGGTTAGTCTCAGAAGTCGAGGACGCTTATCGTGGTTAAGTGTACCGACAGGGGCTGGCGATTTACGCCAATGGGATGGCTGAACTTGGCGCAGCCATAGCAAGGTATCGACTTCACGTCGCAAGAAATCTAAGACCTTTGTTTTTACACATACGTTTGCCACTCCAGTGCTCCTCTTAGTTCAGTTTTTCCCATAGGGCACTTTTACCCACTTTGGGATTCAGTGGTTTAAAATTCGGCTTAGTTTATGTGAGTCAATCGACCCTCCCTGATCTAGTTACCTGTGAACCGTTGGTTATTAGTCGACGGACTACCGTTGGGAATGTTTGTGGCCGGTCCAGTAAATCTAGTTACTGGTCTAGTTATCGATCTAGTTACAATACTGTCTGTCTATGCTTTAACCTTTCGTAAATACACTATCGTTATCAAGAGTGCAATGAAAGTGTGCTTGTATATTGTGTTATTATGTTAGATTATATAGTTATACACTTTTTTGTGCGCGTTTTCCCCTCTGTCTACAAACTTGTACTCAGTAATATTGCGGTGGGTTATCAAACCATAGGTGCGAATAGTCCAACGCTCGGAAGAATACCTCAGTGCGAGGAGGGACGTCCAAAAACCCACAGCGAGAGGATCGGGGACAGTGTGGGCGACCGGATCAGTAATCGCTCAACGAAATTAAACCAATGGACGAGAAGCGGTAAGCGGAAAATCTTCTGATAGAAGACGCCGATCACACACATAAACCGGGCAGAAGTGCACATGACGTGTGGGCGGAAACCAGGGCGTGTTGTGGACTGGAATTCTGACTCACAAACACGAACACGCTCGTAGCATGACAACCAGCGTGTTGGACAATAAAGAGCGTGCTTAATTAGACGCTTTTTCGCAACATTATTTTATAATAATATAATATATTACGTGTATAGTACACTATAGGCCATATTTTTTAATGTATTATGAAGTATAAACGCGTAGTGCGTAGGGGGAACCTGTCTAAAAGGATTTATGCTGTTCACCGAAGTTACACTCTATCAATGAAGGAGGGCTGACGTTCTCGGTCTACTGTTTCTCGATATTTTTTGCTTACACGCAAGGTTCGACAGGTTGTCATTGGTTTTTTCTTTAGATCAATTTGATACAGGCGAACAGTATTTCGGCGGCTGCTACACTCACACACATTGGACTAACCCCTCGCCAAGAAGCACGGATAACGGATGCAAATGATTGGCCCGGTTTACCCTCAGCATTCTGTCACATTGACATTGGTGGCCCGCCATGCACACTTGGCGTTACTCTTTCTGTACGCAACCCAGGTTCAGCAAGATCATAGCATGTCCGAGTTATGGTCTAGTTTTAATTGTATGCTGCCCCAAAGATTGGAAGACTCATCCCATATCGGCAAACCGTTTGCAAGTATCAAATAAGAAACAGCTAACTTTGGAAAAATATAACATGCTGACAAGAGAGGTGTACCTTAGCGGTTACGGAGGCGGGAAGGTTTTAAACATCCCCTGAAAGTGTTTGACCCAAAAAACCATCAGCATAGTGAAGGGGTGTCTTCTAGGTATAAGAAAATAGGTCTGCTAAGTAATCAGCACCCTAAAGCACATTTCCATGACACGTAAGTAGCACGTAGGTGCTATCCCAGCATCCCGTGCCCAAACTTCTTCTGATAGAACTAGAAAAAAGGGGAGAATGGATTGAATAAGGGGGATATGTTGTGTAGGGTTGAAATGTTTGGACAGATGAGTCAAGATTCACGTTCCGTCAGCAAGATGGATGATTCTCCACGTTGAGGACAAGCAGTCACTTATTTGTGGTGCGTCTAATAGTCTAGCACTATGTGGGATGAGTCGGTTTATGTTTGAGTGATCAGCTGAACATACCAGTTCCACTGAATATTGAAGGCATTATGGGGATCAATCTTTTGCGTTTGTTTTTCGCGTTGCCCGGTGGGATGGCTTATTTGTACGTATCCCCACAATAACCTAGGCTCCCGACAACCATACGCAAATGATTCCGTGGAACGTAATATATACGATGTGAATGGGACGAAGATCGTGGACTAGGCAGGAAGAATCTTAAAACGATTCCAGAAGGTGGAAGATACTTAGAGCGGTTGAGTCAAATAATCAATGAAGCAGGACTAAATATGGTGTTGATACCATTATTCCTTATAGCAGTACTAAAATCTTCACTAACAACCTTTTACCAACGATGAATGTGAACAATCTGTAAGTTGCCAACGGATATTGAACGTATTACAATGTGTGGACAAAGTTGTGTCCTATGAATGAGGGATAAATCAACTGTTGGTTGTGCTCATTCATTGCTCTTATCCGTCAAGCCAACCGTCAAGCTGATTTGGAATTATCTTGATTTTTAGTTTCTAGTTACTTGTTTTTGTCACAGCTGTTATTGACGTTTATCCAAAAGACTGACACTCATCTTTTCCTCTGACATGGCATCATTAATACCTCCTCGTACCATGTTAACTTGTGTTTTGGATAGCGCGTTATAGCTGGGCTTTGCAGCATTCCTGTTGCTTTCATTGGACTTTAGTAAAATAGGTTTTTAGCTCGATCTACTGAACTATCTCTCTACTTCTTCTGTTTAATCACATTACGATTACTTTGCTTATCTCCGATCAGTCCCATAATCTTCAAGACATGCCGCTAAACATCTACTCATCTAGAGTGAATTTATTGCATAATCCACTGACGAAGTATGCAACAGTACATAAGTTCTCTGATTGGTTAACGGTGTTCGGGTCATTCCGTAAGGCAACAGACAGAGTTGGTGAAACGTTTGTCCGATTGGACCATTCTACTCGAATAATCCTCGTTTTTCGCTCACAGAAGACCATTGGATTTACTTAGACAATCAATACTCTAGAGTAGGTGAGTCTGTAGCAGTTGTGCCCTCGATGAGAGATTAAAGTTCGTCTGAATGTGCAATCCACTACTTAAGAATGTAAATTTATCAAAATGCGGTTTGACCAATAAATGAAATTGTCTCTTGTTGTTAGTTCAGACCAGGTGCATCCAAACCCATTGTATTTCGAATCGAGTGGATCGATACGCAGTGCGAGTTAGCTTTTGCCTCAAGTTTTACTTTTAGGACCACGTATGGCATCAGACAGAATAGCCAATCGTTGTTAGAAGAATTTGTCTGTCTGAGTTGTTCAGTGTGGTAAGCAATAGTACTCATTGCACATCATATCATCACATCACATCGTAGTGGTGTAAGATGTGATATAGATACATGATGACCTGGAATATCCCCACCAAATTTAGTACGAAGGAAGCCAAATAATTTGGGCGTCGTGTTTAGCGTGTTACTGGTAAATTGATTGAGAATAACACGATGTCACA
Source organism: Paragonimus skrjabini miyazakii (assembly GCA_014338405.1). NCBI lineage: Eukaryota > Metazoa > Platyhelminthes > Trematoda > Plagiorchiida > Troglotrematidae > Paragonimus > Paragonimus skrjabini miyazakii. Next base: position 91,571 of record JTDE01001669.1, on the reverse strand, counting down.
AGCAGGTTGTAATACTCTACGTTTCAAGTACCTCGAGTGGCCTTCCTTAGAAGCGTTGTAATCGAATTTCGACGTTGTGTTGTTCTCATTTGAAGTACCAGTAGCATGATGTCTAAGTATAGAAAACTAGAATAAGTAATCGGTGGATCGTGCGTCTCCAAAGTCGAGCCCACTTGACTTAGTGAATCGGTCGTAGTTAAGTGGACTCACTCCCATTGCTTATGTGGTTGAGTGACTAGACTGTCGATGAAGTGAAGACAGTTAATGAGGCGGGACATTGTGAGTCAGATGTTGCCTTATTCTCACGTATTGGGTCTACGTCCTGTCTGGAACTTTTTATGTCGAGGTTGTTCAGCTTTTAAGCGGCAGTGTTAGCCAATGAGGTATAACTGTTGATGGTAGTGATCCTGATAATGCGACGTTAATTAACTGCAGCTGCACAAAACTTCAATAGGTTTCTGATAAATAACTGTCCATCCGCCACCACCATACTTAGACAAAAACGTCACAGTCTTAGATTGTGCGCTTGGTGGTCGATTCGTATCAATTTCAACTGATTGTATTGTTCCCACTGTTTAGGGTTGGTGAACCTGTTACCTCATGTAGTCCTTGTCAATTCCAGTTTTTATCGACCAGCAATGCGAACCTAATTAACCAGTGCGATTTTGTCAGTTTGAAACATCACATACCCAGATCAGCTGTATGTTAACATCAAGTAATCGTTGACTTCGTATTCACTCATGTGAAACAAACTAGTTGAATTTTAAACGAAAGAAAAGCGTGTACTCGATAGACAGTCCTCCTGTTAACAGTTTGTAGATCTAAGTGTATGCACACACTTACGGAAATTCTTTTGGATGCCCACAGTCATTTGCAAAAAGTGAAACATGCCACTGGGTAGGTGTGCGCAGTTAGTTTTTGTGCGTTCTTTCTTGTTGCCTGGTAGGCTGATTAGAAACTTACCGAATTCATTCTGACCGCTGTATAAGCGATCGATTTAGAGGCTGTACTTCAGTGTTTGTTTCCGATTGGCTGAGTAGTCTGTTGCACGTGAATTGCATGCACTGAAAAACGTTCGCGCACGTCGGTTTGCAGAATGTTGTCTCTCGAACAGAGTTGGTGAAATTTGACCTACGAATGAGATGGGACTTCACCGGATTCAAATGGATTCTGGTTATTTAAACCGCGATTAATCAGGTGGATGCTGGATGTAATCTTCATCATACTCTTCTGAAGAAGTCACTGCTGAGTCCAGAGCATTCTTTGAATTTATTTACAGTAAGTACCATCCTTGCCAGGGTCTGTTTCACTCGTCAAACTTTGCATCAGTATGCTTCCAATTCCGAGAACACGTTTACTTAGTCAACATGTCTGTTTAGATTTGTTTAATTGTGAGTGGTATCTTCGACTAGTTTTTCTTCACGCTACTTAGCGAAATTTAGTCGTAGAATATCTTGTGTTCTTCAACTAAAAATAAGTTTGCTGTATTACAAGCGATCGTTATTTCCGTTGTTCAGAGTTTGTGTATTTGGCTTGTTTTGCTAAGTAGTCCAATAGAACTGTCTAATCAGCTTGAGAAAAGGGTATACTCAAATTTGTAGCCTTGCCATCCTACGGACACAGAAGTGGGCAATCGTTCACCACTTCTGAATGCGCGGTTGTCATGTATGTCGTCAGGGGACACTTGCCGCTCTGGTTATCACGATTCAAATTGCACAGCACAGTAGTTGAATATCACGAGTTTCATACCAACAGCTCACAAACGGATCATAACAAAAGTCCTTTCTAACAAGCTCGAGCTCTCTGCACTCAAGCATTGTTAACGAAGAAGGAATTACCATAGATACTTTGCAAACTAACAATTATCTCGAGGCTTGTGAGACCATATAAGAGCGGAAAAGAAAAAACTATTGACAACAAGTGTGTCAAAGAAAGGTATAATTCACAACTTGCAACACAAGGGAGACATTTTGTTGCACCGGATGACCCGATGAATCAAACTGGCAAGAAAACGTACTGTAATACAAAAATTGCCTATACAAACCGAAGTCATAAAAGTAGCGAAGCCATCAATAAAGAGGTGCGCTTCTCCAGTTTATGGTTCGCAAACTATATAAGACTCGATTTACCGGTAAAAGCAGCATGCCGGACGATACATTAACAATCTGCCATCTATAACGTTAATCAGTTTGCAGCTTGAAGTTCTGGTCAGTAGCGTTTAATTTCTAAAATCCACCGAAAAGAATCAATAGCGTCGAATCAATTTGAAGTTTTGTCTGATCAGTTTTCCAATCTGTTACCTACATCGAAAGGCTGTCATCGTTGGCTCAAAACAAAATGTGTAAACCTGGGACACCAAAACCCCCATTACCTTTAAACAACCAAAATCTATGCTTCCTGATGATCATATTACAGCGCTGAGAACGCTACAGTCGAACGAACAGCTGACGATAATGTACCCAACTAAACGCTCTGAAGTGGTACTCCTTGATCGAATAAACTACCCTGCTGCCAGCAGCCAATTTCCACCGGATAGAACTACTGGTGATCCGAGCATGTTTGAGAGAAAAGTTCGGAGGTAAATCCAGACGTTTCTGGAGGAACATTTTGCTAAACAGACAGCTGCAAAATTGCTAACTGTACATGGATCTCGGACACCGTCAATGTATGGTCTGCCAAAACTTCCCAAACAGGAAATATTACTAAGAATGTTACCATCTGTGGCCAGTTCAGCTCAGCATTGATTAGCAAAATGGTTTGTAAAGCTGTACAACAATCATTCGCTCAGTGCATTTTGAGGGACACGCTTGGGATGGTAAACTTCCCGTCACCTCGTAACTATGTCTATTAATTTTCACTTCACGCGCGTTCCTTTGAGGAAAGCAGTGAAAACAACTGTCAGACGGATCACTGGAAAGCAATTTGCCTTCTATGGAAGTAGAACGACCGTATCTGCTGTGAATTCTGAACACCAAATGTCAATTTCATGGAGAAGATTATAAACAGACATACGATGTAACAATGGCGCTTCCGCTGGGTCCTGTTTTGGTAGATACCTTTATAGCTCATCTCGAAGAGCAGCTACAATCTAACATTAAAAAGTTGGTAAATTGATGATGTATTAATAATTTCTGTCAGCGGAAAAGTCACGGAGACTTTGCACTCAACGATGTGTCAATTGCATCATAACGAATTACATTGAATTCAACACGATAGTGACCACTTCATTGCCTTTCTGGACATTCTCATTACGTGATGATCAGACAACACGGTCGAAGGATCTGTTTGCAGGATGGTCAAATGGACTAGTCACTGGTTGAACCCAAACAGCTTTACACCTGTTCAGTACGAGCGTTATGCGGTGCATACTTTATCTTGAAGTGCTATGAAAATATGCCCTTCGGATACACTACACAACGAACTACATTTGCAATCAGTTTTGCAATCGAATGGCTTTCCCCATGCATTCATCGGGATGCACAGCAAGCCTGATCACGTAGCAACAATACACGACTGTGTCCAAAGAGGTGTCACGTTACAGCTAGCATACAATGGTGATGGTCTGATGGGACAACTCGATCAACGAGTTCGAACGGCAATCGGTCCAGCATTCGATGCGGTCTCCGTCACGATGCTGTATTCGACCAGCCGAGTACCAATATCTCCGGCGAAATAACCACTACGTCCGTAAGCCATATCTCATCGAATTGACTGCTTCCAGTGTGGGTAGAGCGGAGCGACGTTTGAGAAACTTAGTGGCCGAGTCTGTTCCGGTACTGGTTGAACGTGGGTCGAAACATGTCTCAGCAACTGGTGTTACGCAAACAGTGTAACGCAAGCAACCAACCTCTTCGATCGCATCTCAACTGTTGACCTCTGGACATAAGGTAGTCATTATTCGTGCTGTCAGTCATTTACGTAATCAGTAATCGATGACTGCTTTAGTTCGCTGAGGCTGTCGCTATTCTCAAGTGGCAACCACTCCCCTGCCAGCAGAAAGACGTTGTTTTTAGTCTGAAACTGCTGTTGTGATGGGACAATTTTATTGCCGGTGTGTGTGTAGTCTTAGACTTCTTTTCGTTGATCTTGTTTGACTGTGCTAAAAAACATCAACACTGCGGTGTGTACATGACGAGATGCAACGAAATTTGACAGGTAGTAAATCGTACAGTCTGCTGGACGTGACTTCTGTTTTCAAGCTCATTTCGGGAAACGGTCCTTTTACATTTCTCGAATGTAGAGTTTCTGTTGGATAGAGACAATCAATTGAATAGGAACTTAATCGACCATGATGGAACTTACCGATGTATACAAGTTATGGGGGTCTTGGTGACTGCCAAACATTAGCCACAGCTATGTGATCAAAAGTAACCAGAATTGATGCTGAAACTGTAGAGATTCTATTAGAACTGCAAACTTTGTGTTTACGCCTTCTTTCGCAACCCTCTGCATATTAGCACGATTTTTTACTGTTCATATTGTAACACGAAGTCAGTCATTAAAGCACGATCTTCGTGGTCCAACTCGCACGTTCCTACGCCATAAGTGTACTTGCGTCTCTGAATCGGAATTCCAACCTACAATGCAGCGAAGTTTTTATTTACACATTGTGTACGTTTCTGCCGGGTTTTATTCGTGTGGCTGACACCTTCTATTGTGTTTTTTTTGCATGCCATTTCCCTTCCGTTGATCCGATTTCGTTGAGTGATGGCTCATCCGGTTGCCCATGTTGTTCGAAATCCGCTTGATGTGTGTTTTCACCCTATCCCACCACGGCGTCGAGATAATCGACCGAGTGCTGAAATAATCGCACCTCCGATTCTGTTATCTAACACAATATAACGCTTGATACGACTGATGGACATTTGAGAAGTACATGTTAATTATGCACTCAAAAGGATTCTAACACATCCTTAGTTCGTTCAATTCAAGAAAGCCATAACTTCATGGGGAACAAAACTGAATGAAAACAGGAAACGTAAGACTGTCTTGAGCAGTACACAAATTTGAAACCTGTCCATGCTCCAAACACTGTTATAAAAAGGGAAGTATTAAAGAAGTACAAGCTCTTGTTGAAAGTACTCAAACTAATGTTATACTGGATATAAACTTCCTCACTAACGAGAAGGTATATAAGTTAAAAGGTTTCGAAACTTTGCAGAGACAAGGAGCCACTGGAAATGATTGATTCCTTTTTGATCGTGAATTCATTCCAAAGAATACTACTCATGTTGTTGACGTGAGGGTTACGCAAACCATTCAACGCAAACATACCGAAAGGCTCAGTTGCCAGAGGTAGACTTAGATGGTCATCAATATATTGTTTATGTAATGATTATCGTGTAAGTATGCCTTCGTATTCCCAATCTACTTTGTACAAACCAAAAAGGACGAGTTAGCCGGAAAGCTTTCGAATACGAGAGTTGTAAGATAAATGTGGATTTTGTTCTACTGCCAATAAAATGAGCCCTCTGCTTAAGGGATAATCATCTGTAAAACGAAAATCTGTCCATCTGATTGGGTATCCCCTGTGAACATTGCAATCTGTTTATAACATATTATAAATCAATCACCGTTGGAGTTGGGGGAGTGACTGTGTGAAGTCACATATTTTCTGTCAAATGCGTATCGGTTTTTCCACTAGAGTGGTTGCCGTGGACTACGGTACATTGTGTTGTCAGGTCTCGGTTAGTTATCAGTACTTAACAAGACCAATGGAGTAGTACTGGTCCATATGTTGTGAATAGATGCACAATTCGTCTTTGTCTGAGTCAACCAAATTAGACTGTCATTCACCGGTAAGAATATGAGCTCCTTTCACTTAATGTTGTTTCGGAGTTTTGGCTACCTTTGAAAGTTGAGTGATTCATTATGTGAGCAAAACTGTCTGAATAAACTAACAATATTTTTATTAGGTCTTTCAAAAAATGAACGTACATTTTGTTTACATTGATGCTTGTAAGTTGTCATTTTACCAGTGTTTATTCGAAAAACTTTCATGTTGGTTTTCTAGTTGTGTTTTCGCTTACGGTATTCATAACTCACCTGATGACTTCCAACGGGCATACCATGAAGCAGTTTACTTCAACTGGAGGTATGTGAAAAGTTTTATTTGTTGTTTTTATGATGGAACATAGTTTGGTGTGTATAAATGCTGAAAATAAATGCAAGCACCAACAGAGGCGAGAATCTGTATATAATTAGCTTTCACTGCGTTTGCTTACAACATGAGATATACGAAAATAATTCTCAAAATTAGATGAAAATGTACTCAAATCAGAGCTTATGATTGTGTTGGGATACTCCTTCGAGGGAAAGCGGGAGGTTTTTTTATTTGAAAGAGAGCTTTTTGGAGTTACCGGCCTGATACGATATATGTACTTCACAGTGATTAAGATAGATCTGGTTTGTAAAAATCATCAAAATGCATCAGGGTCCATGAGCAGTATTGCAACGTCCTAAGGATTGCTGTCAGTAGCTTAACATATTTTGCCATTTCTGATATAATACTGTAACATGCAATCAGAAGGGTAGACAGAGATTGTATTCAAAGGTATACTACGCAACACGCAGCAGTACTGGAATAACCAAAACGATCAGGGTACAAGGAAATGACAAGTACGTTCAGAAACAATTGTCTTCCTTGCTCGTCTGACCGTCCGCTGACCTAGGGTCCTCGTGCACAACGTTCACGTAACGGTCTGGAACGTGAACAGAAGAACCGTGTACAAATTGCCATTTCAATTACTAGTTCCGGTTGTTTCGCGTTGCAATATGTGCTGCTGAAAGACCCCCAATTAGTGCACAATGTGACGATTACGGCATCTTTACATAATGAGGAAAAATGGGACGTCGAGGTGCACAGTGTGCGGTTCAAAATAACAATGAAAAACGTACCAGAACCAATCGGTGTTTCATAGTTTTACATCTGTTACCTCCATAATATCGTGTGTACGGAGTGTAATGATTTGTGATTGTTCATTCGTAGACTAGAGCTAAATGACAAATATCCGAACATAAGAACTGTGGACTAGCACGTTGGGTGTACATGGACAAATTTGTCTTGGATGAGGATCGAGTAATGAGTACCAAAGGAATAAATGTTTTTGTTTGAGGAATGTCGCTTAGTTAGGTTACCATTTCAAAAACTAGGAATCCTGAGTTGCCTTAATGTTTTTTCCAGGCTGGTGAATGGATCTCTTTTTGCATGCTACATATCCCCTGTTTTTAAAGAAGTCAAACTTTCCCTTTGTCCCGTTCTACTTGGCAATCTTGCCAATTCTTACCACCGTTTTCAGTTTTAGTAAGAAGACAAGACGTCGTTTTCGTTCATTCAAAACACGTTAATCTCATCACTCAGCGAAAGAATTTTAATTTTTAATTGCAGCTAAGTTTTTGTAACCGTGAACGCTCAATTCACGATGAACAGAAATCAGCACTGAAAAGATTTTGTCAGAAGTCTTCAGTAGTGCTTATCCCTACCATGGCCGGAATGTGAATTCTGACCAGGCTTTTACGATGTTAGTATGCTGAATCCTCAAATCATGAAAATTTGGCCGACTTTCAAATCTTGATCGTGGCAAAAATGTGCATTCTTGACAAATTCTAACGGGGATGAAACTGAAGTATATTGTCTCTTTTCAAAAGAGTTTGGATGAAAGGTTCACAGGTAAACGAACAATGCAATCAATTTTGAGTTATCTCCAGTTTGTATCAACCAGAAACCTTCCGGTACTTATTAACAGTCGGAAGTGTATCAGGTATAACTGTCAGATTGTTCCTTCTTAAAGGATTACAACTCTCAGGAAGTATTTTATGTGTGCTTCTAGGAGGTCTGTTTTCTCAGTGGAGACATACATCACAAAATGTTTTGCTTCGTATAACATTGTTACTTTTTAAGAAAGTCCTACTCCGAATGAGTATTGTACTCCTATTAGTTACAATCTACTTCTCCGAGTAGTAAGCTGAAAAATAAACTGGGAACGATAAATGATAAGTCAATTAGTTGAAAATGATTACTAAATCTAGAGGAGGGCTGGAATCACAGGTGTCTGTTTCTGAACCCTCAGAATCTGTCTAAGTCTAGTGTCTACGACGATGACAACAATCGGGAATCACGGTGGCGTAGTAGGATTTCGGGTGCACAAACCAGACAGATCACGCGACCATTAGTCAGGAGGGGTCTAGCGACAGTGGAGATTGGTTTGTATCTTTCAGCGACATCGTCATTCTCTGGTATCAAGGACTTCTGCACCCATTTGGACAATTGCTTGTGCATTTTGCCAATCAAGTATATTACTGATGAGTCATCGAGGGGTCATCAGTTGGAGTTAATAGACAGTAACTGTGTCTCCTATCGAGACGATCAGAAAACCTGATCATTACTCACGAGCGAAAGTGGCTGAGTGTTCACATATGATAAGTCGGTCGTGCTTAACATGAGGTGAATGGCGCAGTGGTAAACACGGTTGCCTCATGAAAAGCGTGGTCGTGGTTTTAGTCCCGGCAGTGGCGAGGATATGCACTACTGACGGGTTCTAATGAAAGCGAAACTCGACTCTAGTGCTTCTTTTCGAAAGAGGCCGACTGGTAATTCTGTGGGAGTGCGACAGCTGCGATTAATTAAGGGTGATGTTCAATCTATATGAAAATCAAATATATTTCGGGTTTATGTGAATTTCTCCGCAACTACACAAATTGGAAACTATAGTGTCAGGTGTCCACTCACTAGGTGATCTCTATTATTTGAGGATCAGGACAGTTTCTGAATCCGAGCAAATAAACAAAGTTCCGCCGCGGTGAACTTTCGTTTACTAGAATTTATTAATTACTGCCTTGTTTTTCGCACACTTTAACCACCATTAAAACGCGGCAAACCTCTTTTTTCCACACAGGCTAACTAATGGTGTGGCATTTTTTGGGTCTACCATAGCTTTTTGCTAACGTTTTAGGATAAGTATTAGATTGTAATATGGACGTAATCGTGTCTGATTTCTTCACAAGACTGTCCTCTATGCAGATTCGTCTTGCTCATGTAAATAGTAATCATCAATGTGTGTTTATGCGGGATTGGTGTGAAGCTACTGAATTTAATGTATTGACAAAAAATGACGTTTCTACAAACAGCTATTTTAATAGAGCCGTATTCTTGACAGCTTGCAGTAGACCATTCTAAGCCTTAAATTCACACGTACCTTTCGGGTTGAGATAACAATGAATATTGAATGCAGCTGAATTTACTGTACTCACTTGGATTCAGAAACTACCGGCGCCTTCAATCAAGGGGATTCAGCCCGTCAGTCCCATCGCATATTGCACTTACTGGTTTAAACTTAACGGCATAGCAAGTTGCATAGGCAGAAGCAAGAAATACATGCTTTCTAGTATGAAGAGATATGCACCTAAATAGGTGCGTAAGGCCGCTTCTCAGCGCCTCAGTTATGGTGTAACATAACTCACTGTAAACCTCATCTTTACGTAAATGAGTTTATATAAGTTCCATCTACAATGTGTTCTATCAGAGTGAATTTTGTGCAAATACTCTGACCTATCGAATTGCCCCGACGATATTTTTAACCAGTGTATTAACTCATTCCCCATAGTATCGTCTGCATCACTAGTTGCTTTCATTAGTACATCAGCATATGTAAGTTAGAAAACATAGAAAATTTCTGATGTCAAGTTATCCATTATTATTATTGTTACTATCACTATTCACCAGTTGATTGGTAGACCCCACTAGCAGCTGGAACATTCACGTGACATCAACAGTCATTTGAACCGTAGTTTTTTCTGTCCAACGTTATTTATGAATTCCTGTTTGTCTACCTCATACACAAATAGAGCAGTCCATTGCATGTATCTGCAAACTCACTCTTCTGTACCAGTACTTGCAGCAGTTACGTCAGCATTAAACTACTATGATACGAGCATTTCAGTATAACTTACATGACGGAAAGTCCGGTCTCACTCGCCGGGATCCTCCATAATAGGTGGAGGTATGCAACCGGAGTTTCCATGTTTATTGGTTTACTCATTATTTTAGCGTTCATTGAAGCCAGCTTTCCTAATATGCCTTAAAATAGGAAGGGCACTTTTGGTTTATTTAAATCCAAAGAAAGAAGATGGGTTGTGAAATTATCAAAGATCGGGAGAACTTACCATTTCTACAACACTCATGCGTTGTTCACTCTTCTGAGTCATCCAGTCGATCAGGTATGAAACATAATCTATTTTTAGTTACACGGGGTTATTACTATTAATGCATTTGAGACACTTGTCTATTCTTCCATTGAATGCAGCAAAACACAGAGTGGTCACACAGTACTTCGTTTTCCTACTTTTTGTGCAAAAGATTTTCTTATGTTTCTAGACACCTAGACAGTGGAACAGATAAATTTTCACCGGTCTCACTAACGTGTTAGATGAAATACAACGAGTTAGATTGTTGCAATCATTGGGAAAATGCTGATGTTCAGAAGGAAGCCAGTTTGCCATTTTGCATTCCGGAAGTTGTGATTTGGCAATCTTGAAACTTTTAAAGACGCTACTTAACCCACAAGAAAGTCATCTTCTTCGCATACCTGGACAACCTCTGTTGCACTGCTTTGCTACTAAGTATCACCTGGAGCCAGATTTTTAATGAAGCTTAAGAAATCAAGAAAATTCGTCTCTGCCAAACGCTTGAAAATCACTCTGAAAATATCTCACACGTATGAGATCGGAGGATTTCCATTTCTGCTTCTTCTGTTTAACTATCCCCACTATCGACATCTTATTCAGCTGTGTACCTTGAAAGCATCAAAATTTGCAGCACTTTCGCTGGGTGTTCATTGATTCGTGTTCATTTCTGTGTTCGTTTCCCTTGAAGATATAATTAGCTCCAGTTCAGGGCAAAAAGGTGGAGCTAATTTCAATTCGTCCAATGAAGTTACGAATGTGCTTGCAGTTTGCAGCTTGCTTGTTTTGCAGTAACACCGTTTTTAACATGTCATCCTAGTCATCCAATCAAAACAGAGACCAGAGTGGATGGTAAAGGTCATTGTGATTAGACAGTGTTTTCAGTTTATACACCTGAACGAACAGTTTATCTATGTCAACTCATGGTGCAATTTCCAGGTCAGATCAACAGATCGAGTATACCCTTACTAAAATGACAATATTAGCACGTAAGCACAAGTTAGACCAACATGAGTGGTGTACGGAAGTTATTTTGATCAAACCGCACGTGCCGACATCATTATAGAAAATAGACACTTTGAAAGCTAGTTGTTGGCTTATTCGGAATAGAGCATTCTCCCGTCAGAGGTGTGTTCTCTATAGAAGTTTTACTGGTAGAGACTTCAAGCCAGAAGAAATCTTTTCTTTCCTATAAGGATTCTCTCTATGGGGGCATCATTATAGTTTGCTAAAGCCCACAAAGTTACTTATCAGTTTTGTCCTCGTGATGACACACCGAGTGTCTTAAAGAACAAGAAGGGTAAGTGGGGGTAGTTTTTGCTCTCATTAAACCGATGATCTATTTAAACCTCATTACTAATGAGTAGTCGGGGATTTGGTTAGTTTCAAGTTAAACATCACCCACAATTGATCGCAGCTGTCGCATTCTCATAGACTATCCAGTCGGCCCCTTTCGAAAAGAAGCACTAGACTCGAGTTTCGCTCTCATTAGAGCTCGTCAGTAGTGCATATCATCGCCACTGCCAGGACTAGAACCACGGACATGCTGTTAAATAAACCTCATTAACAAAGAGATGGATTGACAAACACGCGCTGGGACTTTCCATATCAACGGGGATTGCAAAGGCACGAGTTACTTCGCCAAACTGTATCATCTATGGCGTCGAAAAGACGTCCGGTTGTCGCTGAAAGGAAGGGTATATAATGCCTGTGTGGGTTTCATTTTGCTTTATGGTTCGGAAACGTGGCCTGTTCACAGAGAAGACATCAACAGGCTTGCTGTGTTTGACCATCGTTGTCTCCGCAAATCGGCCCATATTAGGTAGACTGATCGCGTGAGCAATGTGGCCGTTCGCCGGCGCGTATTCCGGAACGCTCGGAATGCGCGATCAATTGGTCAATTAATCACGGTACACAGCTTGTGATGGTTGGGTCACGTACTCTGTATGTCATCTGATCGTTTACCGTACCGGGCATTATATGCTGAGACCACCAATAGTTGGGTAAAACTGCGTGGTGGTCAACCAACAACGTGGTCACAAAATATGAAGACCCTGACTGCTTCATTGAGCAAAGTAGGTAGGTGTCGCCTGCCTGGCTGGGGTCCTCGTGATCACTCAAACCGCTGGTTAGAGACGCTATCCGAGATGGCGATGTGTCGCAGTCAATGGCGCACCTGTATCCACACCATTTCCGCTTCTTCCTCTTAGTCTTCTTTTAGTAATTTTCAACCTTCTTAATAACGTTTTCTTCTAGGATATTCCACGTAACTGTTGAGGCGAGCGGCGGCCCGAGCCACGGTTCCTTTTGGTAAGGCTCATGGCTGTTATGGTGATGATGATTTCAATAATAAATTTAATGGGAACTTCGCATTATGAACAGAACAAAAATAATGTTAGATAACGTGGTAGTGTCCACTGATGCCATTCACGTCGACTGGAAACCTATAGGATGTCACCTGATTAGACTATTGTCGTGTGGTTGTAAAACAACGTTTGTCACAGCAAATGGCAGGTTGCAGGTTGATGACAGTTGTAGATTCAGTGATTGCATAAACCAATTTAAACTTAGGAATGCGCAATTTAAATTTCAGGCTCTGCAACTATTGCTAGTTATCACTGTCAGATCAGGTTTGTTTGGCTACTTGATCCCTACAAGATGACGATATTTACGAAAGTAATACCTTAATTAAAAATGACCACTCATGGATGAAAGGACAATAGCCTTAAAACAATCATCCTTCACTTCTTCTTCAGATAGGGTGTTCCAGATCACTGAACAAAACCGTTCGATCGATGAAACTTTCACGTGTGATGGTTGGGTAGACTGTGGCTAATTAACGACTGTGATGGTCATTGGTTGATCGATGTGCTTATTTTTTGGTCGAGAGTAAAAAGCAGTGAACAACCACAACAAGGACGTGACATTCGAAATTAAAGGGAAGTGGAGTTAACGTTGAAAGTTAGAAGAAATCACAGACTGAGTTGATAAAACTCGTAATAAATGTGTTCCGTTGGCCTGTAGATAGAACGAACACGGAAAAATTGGACATTCAACAGTTCAACGCTTTAGTGGCCGTAACAGTGACGTCGGATAGAACATTGCAGAGTGAGAGAATAAAACAAAGTACATGAAAAATGGGAATGAATAGATAAAGACACCTAATTTATGCTCACAACTCAAAGGGCTAAGCAAACCTTCAATTCGCATAAGTGAACAGTTAGTCTCGAAAAAGGAGTAGATTGAAAGAGAGATCCACACATTAGTCTAGCATGGATTTATAAACCGAAATTCAAAAGTACCAAGACAGCCATACTACACTCATTGCTCAAGGTACACAAGTATGTTATCCCGGAATGTCTTACTTTTTCGATGACTAATTTCTCTCTATTGTAAGCTTGCTAAATGGCTGGTAGGAATGTTCGACCCTGTGTGAAAAATGATAGGTGTGCATACATTGCGAGACGTCTTTGAGCTTGACAAACATACTGAAGATAAACATATCTGATTGCAAAATGGCCCCTTAAAATGTTCAGTCTATGTTCATAAATGTTCCTTTGCATGAGACCATTTCCATTTTAAGTGACGTCATACTCTTTCACAAAACTAGTGTTTCTATATCGATCGACATTTTGAGGTATCCGATTGGTTTGCGCGTAGAAAATGTAAAAATTTACTTCCAAAAGGTTACAAACAGATTGATGGTGGGAATTCCTATCAGAGCAACATCGACTGATGTTTTCATGTCGATGATTAGACAAGAGGCAGCAGCTGGCATCGACAAACATCAAACAGTACAAAACATCAGTTGATGATGTCTTAATCATAGGTGACAATGAGAAGCAGGGTTAGAAAATTCTGAATACGCTGACTTCCCTCCACCGTAATTTTTCAGCCACAAGTGAGTAAAAATTACTATCGCTTGTCTTTTCTGGCTGTGTTACTCACACATACAGCTACAAGAAATATTCGGCGCTTGATTTAGTACAAACAAACATGAACCGAGCAGTATATAACCTTTATGAGCTTCAGGCCAACTACTGGTATACGTACCTCGGTGAAAGCGACTTTCTAGTGAGTCTATGATATGTGCACCCCAGACATAATTGATGAAGAGGAACAATTTCTCACCAATATGTTACGATCAAACAGTTATACTATTGTCTTCATTAGACGGCATGCAATGTAAGTGAAGTATGAAACATCAATAACAGTGGTGCCAAAGATGGGCGTATTTCCTAACCCGACTTACAAAGAAAGAGTTTACTGCGCTGTGCAACTCAGCTTCTCAGAAGAGCTATTAGAAGGATCTACAAAGCTTTAGAACTGACTAGGCCGACTGAGGCCAGAAGATTAAGGCTTCAATCAATAAAAGAAGGCATTCCTGCAGTTTCCGTCTGTGATGTGATTTACAGTTTTGCCTGCTGCTTCGGGTAAACAGACAAGAACTGATAGATGGCTTCCAGTAGCAACAGATGAACGTATTCTGAAATCGTTAGCAAATAGTATATCTCAAGCAACCATTCAATCCAATGATCGTTCCCGCAAAGTCTCTTCATCGATAATTTGGAAGCTGTTAGACAGTAGGATTCAGAATTCAGTATGACTGGGTGTAGTAAAAATTGTCGGTTGCTCAAATTCATGATAGTCTTGCTAACTACCAGGCATTAGCCATCATATTGTAAGCAAAGGCAACTAATTATGACGCTGAGATTGTTGTGGTTTTAGCACATACGCAGGAACACGTTCGTTCTTTGTTTCACAATTGTTCTCAGTCTTGCAAAGATATTTGTGGTGTTTATCTCACACGTTATGCGACCGACGAGAGGATGAAGAAGAATGGATCTGTCTTGCGAAATACTTGCTCATTACGCAGTGTTCAAAAGGATGAACGATTCGTGATTGGCTTACAGACTAGAAAATGTGAATGTAAACCACCCAAAGACTTTGTAGCATGCAAACCTCACTGACTTTTAAACAGATAACTTGAAATGAACTACTAGTTTGGGACCGATAAGCCAAGGTAATATACTGAAAGCTTATTCACTTCAATGGTGTTTCGGTGTCCCATTTGTTCCATCTTCCCCATCCCGCAAGAGAAGAAACAAGACAATTAGTTGATTATTTTGTACTGGATGCCACCTGGTGCAGTACTGATAATTCAGATGGCGAAATACTTAATTTTACACATGTACACGTGAGTGAATGAACAGCAGATAGCCATAGTAAAGAAAGCGATTAGTCATGTGCGGGTGGTGTGGAGTGAGTCAGTATCGAAAGTTGAAAGTCAGCTTTTCTGGAGAATGAGGACTTGTATTTTGTACGGCTGACTCTAAAAACCTGAGACCTCAAAGGAAATCAGGCAGTTCTATGGGTTGATCGTATCTGCAAAGTACTGCTCGTTTTGCACAGTCTGGGCCGCACGAGCTGTCATCGACAAAGGTAGCGTCCTTCACAAACCGATAAAATAAAATTAACCAGCGCGCTAAAACTAATATAATTAAGGGGACCAATTTCTCTTCAACTAGAAGCACGTTCCCGTGATGCGTAAAAAAGGATTTTGGGAAGACAGAGAAACCCCAAAATGGAAATGGTACTGTTGAGGAGAGCTTAAAATCGTACTATTCAGTCCGTTGTAAAGGATCATGCACAGATGGGCAAAATAACGTTTGTGTTAGAAGGTGATGACGAAACATAAAAGATTCAATTACGAAAAATCTGGACTCCTGCTGGATTCAAACCAGCCACAGCATCAACATGCCTAAACGCGGCAAGCTCTCTAACAGATGGGTTATGAAGCCAGGTCGGTAGCTTTGAAATGTCATCTTTAGGCTCAGTTGCCGATCCAACCCTTTGCATCATATAGAATTCATCAATTAATCCACGGGGCTGTTTGAATAGGATTTCTTAACCAGTAAACAATGGAGTCCACTAACATAATTTTTGGTCAGTGGAAATGCATTGCTGTAAGTTCTGAAATGTAGATTATTTTAAATTGGACACCACTCACACTAAATTGCTGCCTTTACATTCAAACAGGATAATCGGCTAGCCCATTTCGGAAGGAAGCACCGGCCTCGTATTCCGTTCATATTAAAGCTCATCAGTGTTGCATAACCACTTGCGATCCGGAACCTGCAACCTACCGCTTGCGCTTGTGAGACTGACGTGCAATCCAAGAGCTCAGTCACATGCATGTGTGAATACTGTTCAGTTTTCGCCGATCAATCCGAAAGCGTAATAAACATGATCGCTCCGTTCAGTCTAAAAGATAGTTATGTTCAATTTACTGATTACACTGAAACAGTTGAATCCGAGTTAACCCATTAATAGCAGTTAGGTGACGCATATCCATCATCATCACTGTCATCGTCACCACCACCACCACCAACAACAACAATAATAATAATAATAATAATAATAATAAAAACAACATGAAATATATCGATACATCCGTTGTTCTAGGTTATGCTTATCTGGTGCACAACCACGAAAAAAAGCAGGCCCCAACCAAGAAGAAAAACTGAGTTGGAATGGGATCTAACTACTAAAAACAACTGTGTCCATAGGCAAAAAATAATGAAATTGGACACCACTCATACTAGATTGTTGCCTTTACATTCAAACAGGCTATTCGGCTATAGATGAAAGTAAGGCGTTATCAACAAGACAGATTTCTGATCCACTTTCACTGACACACCTACTTGACAACGTAACATTCACGCCACTGAGCCCGATTAGGCGCCATCTCATTCGAACATAGAGTTCACATTCAGTTAGGAGGAAGAAGGAACTGAATTGCGAAAGTTCTTTCTAAAAAACTGGAATTTGTTAATCGAATGCCTGTTTCTCAATGACGGTATAAAAATGTAAGAGATTTTTACTCATCCTGTCACATCGACAACTCTCGAGTTTACGGCTTCAATGGATTATTGTCTGTATTCCAGAGGATGAAAAATTAGTATAAAACGACAGTAACTAGAAAGAATAGTGTTTTTAAGGGTTATTACCGGTAGTTACATTACACGATGGCTGATATTTTAATAAAGATGATTGGTTGATGTTTTCTTGAATGCCAACTTTCCGAGAATGTACAAATGGAGAAGCTATACCAGCGGACAGAATGATGAACCTAGAGACTCACTTTTGATTAACCGTTACGATTCTCTACACTATTGGCGGTTTGGTTTGGCCTGCACTATCGCTTGATCCTACGGCATTAAAAAACAAGCAG
>JTDE01001669.1:55024-74058 GCA_014338405.1 Paragonimus skrjabini miyazakii | reverse complement strand
ATACCCGGGATTATGAAGTTGAAATTGTCTTCGCATCTGAGACTGGTCGTTTCGAGGATGTGGGAATGGGTAAAACAAGAAACATAGGGGAGATTGTAGACAGTACACAAGAGAGATCGGTACAATAATCTTCACAAGATATTAATCTATTAGATATTTGCGCGAGTAGGAATCACTGTTTTCAGTGCGACATCATCTTGAGTGAACTGTTCAAATTTTGTCCAAGCATGTGCGGTGGTCGGAATGTGGAATTGAGTCAGGCGAGGCAGTAAGATAAATAATCAGACCGATCAGTTCAGTGGCTACCGTTAATCTGCAAATGTTGCTCAAACTATCAACCTCATGAATTGAGTGTATCTACGTATGAGTGCAACTAATCAAGCATGAGTAACGCTAGTGTTGTTTGTGGTTTGCATTATCAGAACGATGTTAGCTACTACTATTCAGATTTCTGTTAATGTTTCCGCGTTGCGTCTTCCAGTCTTTATGCAGTTTTAAAGACATTATCTTGAAGCTTAGCAACACCAAAAAATGACAGTAACGTTATGTTGAACTATGTGGTACTTTCAACTGTATATGCATCCTTCTCTGGTAATGATATTAAATAGAATCGGTTCCACTCATAGTTTGTACGTAAGGGTGGTGGTTTTGAAGACACACTGGTAAAGACATTAAGCAAAATAGCACCTTTCCAATCGAACAGCTGTATCCCTTGTGTCTTGGCTGTCTACCTTTCATTACGCTTACTCAGAATACTTTTCATTCGTGCAATGTCATTTTTTTATTGACAAGATGACTAACCATATCACAGCTGCGGGGTGTATAAGGCGTTCACTGATCAGTTTCGTGCGTTGTCAGCAAACATACATGTGAATGTCTTATCATCTGTTACAGTCGGTCCTAGAACTTCAACAAAAACGCACATACTGACCCTTGGGAATTCACGCGTACATGAAAGTTTTAAAAAAGGTGAGTACTTGAGTATCAGTTGGATCTTTATTCGTTTTCTATGCGTAACATTATGATAACTCACGATTACATTTGAAGTATTAGTAACATCAAGCCTACCTCATAACTCGATTTAAGCACACTTAAACACTAACCCGCTTTATCTAAAAGAAATTTAAGAATTGTATAGTAGCTGTGGCATTATCATAGAATTTCCAGTCGGCCCCTTTCGATCAAAAGAACCAGACCCGAGTTTCGCTCTCAATAGAGCTCGTCAGTAATGCATATCCTTGCCACTTCCGGGACTAGAACTCCGGCCACGCTGTTCATGAGGCAACCGTGTTAACCACTGCGCCGTTGACCTCACATTGGGTAAGACCGAATTGTCATATGTGAACGCTCAACCACTTTCGCTTGTGAGTAATGCTCTGATTGCCCGGTCGTCTCGATAGGAGACAGTTACCGTGTGTTAACTCCAGTCGATAACTCCGCAATTGGGGCTTCATAGACAGATCAAAATTTCCGATCTCATTAAACCTGCTAGACGATATTTTATATTGCTGATGATTAGTCATGCATTTGGTTAATTTTAATTTGAATGTGACGTCAGTGGCTCAGTGGTCAACACGATTGCCTCATGAAAAGCGTGGCCGGAGTTCTAGTCCCGGAAGTGGTGAGGATATGCACTACTGACGAGTTCTAATGAGAGCGAAACTCGAGTCTAGTGCTTTCTTTCGAAAGAGGCCGACTGGAAACTCTATGGGAATGCAACAGCTGCGGTCAGTTGTAGGCGATGCTGAACTTGAAATTAACCAAATCTCCGACTACTCATCAGTAATTGTATAGTACGTTAGCAATTGCATACAGCAGTGTTGTCCGGATCGTCAGAATGTGCTTATCAATGGGCGTTTGTTTACGGAACACATTGGTTGCTCAGCCAGGCCTTGCCATATCATTGGAACTCATGTCAAACGATCTATGGTTGAGTAATGTATTAAACGCAAACCCATTTAATAAAGAACCATTATCACTGGCTGTTCGAAATTTTATTGTTCACTACGATGGCTGCTCTGAAAATCGACTAACCTGCTCCCTTATGTTAAAAAACCTTTTTTAATTTCGCAGATTTTTGCTTTTGTCAGTACCATATTGATTATGACTGACCCAAGTGCAAAGGAAAGTGCGACACTGAGAACAGTGCTTTGGGCAAACACTTACCGTCACTTTAAACGTAGGTGATGTGTTTTGGCCGTTTGTGCGAGGCGTAATCATTTCAACAAATTCACATAGGTTTCTCATATCAAAGGCAGCTTATTTGGACTTTCTACTTAAAATTTATGCCGAGCAATCAACGGATTTAGATAGTACGTCAACACAACCATTTCTGAAGTCACGTGGCACGTGTGATATAGAAGGTGCAATAACTACTAACACGTGAATAAACGTAACCAAAGATACCCAGTATATTTGTTGACAAGTTGCTGCGGCTTAGTTAACAGAATTCCTGATCAGTTACTTTGGAACTATTTTCTGCTTACAATAATATGGATTGCAGACCGCTGTGCTAATTTTTCTGCACAACGTCAACAATAAATTTCACGTAAGTAACTTAGATTCATAGGACGTGACTTTGCACAACTTTCTAACACTCTGAACCAGCCAAACATGATGGGACGGTTGTTAGCAGAATCACCTGTATCACTGTCTCAAACGATCTGAACGTAGCTAACTCAAGTGTCAAAATAGAAATTCAACTAATGATGTTCAAGTTTGTCTACTCAATAAAACTGAAGCTGAAGTTACAGGTGAGCAGTAGTGGATTTTGGCTGACACGACTTGAACATCACTTACAACTTAGTACAACCGTTGTATCCCGAAAGAATTTCCATTCAGCCCTTTACTATGAGAACTACTGTACTCGAGCTTCATCTTAGTTAAAGTTTGTCGGCAATACTCAATAGGTTTTAGGACTCCTGTCAAAGTTATCGGGCCATCTAAGCGTTATTCACTTGCGAATGTAGATAAAAGTTTACATACGAAAATTCAGTGGTGCCTGGTATGATGTTAGTCGCGTAGTAGTCAACAAGGGTGCCTCATGGGATCATGTCCGGATGATGATGATGATGATGAAACGATGGGCGACTATGCGCTCTCACGGGTGTTCATGTTGAATGCTATTCTTTTTACATTTGAAACATTGAGTACCCTTTATCCAGTTCATCAAGACGGCAAGAAGACGCACATTGCGGCAGCGAGACCTGGCCGCTTAGGGTAGAAGACGTGAACCGCCTCCAGGTATTTGACCACCGATGTCTGCGTTCAGTCGCTCGTATCGGGTAGCACCAACGAGTAAGCAACGAGGAGGTTAGGAAGCGGGTGTTTGGCACTGATCGTCGGACGAGTTCTTTTGTTAACTCACACAAATTTGCACAGACTTAGATGGCTAAGTCATGTACTAAGAATGCCAGCTAGTCGTTCGTCACACCGAGCAATGTTTGACGACGCTGCGGCCGACGAATGAAATTGTTCACGAAGGGGTTGGTCATTGTAGATCGGGTTCGTCTCCCGGGCTTGGGCCCTCGCGACTCACAGATTTAGTGGCTTGAGACGTTAAGTGATATGGCGGCTAACTGAGCTCAGTGGCGTGAATATTGTCGTTGTTTCTCCGAGTTGTCTATGAAGTGAGTGCACTTAATGACGCGGGGCAGTGAAAGCCTTAAGGAAGCTGTCTTGCTGATGACGCCTAACATCCACTTAGAGCTCGGTTGTTTGTTTGCAAGGTGCAGGGGTCTTGATGTTGTATGTTTGAATATAGACGTGGGTATTTTTAGTGGTTAGGTCCTTTCCCCTTTTTTCTTCTCTCTTCCTATATAGGTTTTTCCCCTTCGTGGTTGTGTGGCAGTTAAGCATCAGTGTGAACCACTGATGTATTGCTGTCTATGATGATGAAATGGACGAACATCACATTGGTGCCATCAGGGTTGAGTAAACCGTTTCGCTGTCACGGTAACCAAATTGATTGTATTTGTACCTTTTGCCAACAGAGGGTCGGTGCGTGACGCTACGTTAACGACGTCTCGGAAGACGCCATGTTGGGGTTACGATTGCGTAATAGGATCATGAACGAAGTGACGTGGTCAACCACATGACCTGTTGTGATTAGGCGTTTCGCGATCGAAGACGCCGGATTTCTGTTTATTTCAGTTCGGCTGATTAGTTTCGTAATTTCATTTTGATTCATAATGTTCCTTTACCTATTCCTGTTGACTGCTCTAAACAATTGCTTCTTATGTGTACGGAAACTATTCGGTTTGCGTTTCATAGATTTGCTTATAAGCAGATTGACGGTGTACCAATGGTCAGTCTGTTGGACGCAATATTGGCTGATAATTTTCTTGGAATGGTCGAGGATAGACTATGAGATTGTATTGACCGTTCTATGCAATATAAACAGTATGTCGCGATACATTAATATCCACCGATTTTGATAGTTCCATAACCCTTTAACAGCAGTTTAATTTCACTCACTGAAATCTCTCTGTCACCCATGAACATGAGTTAGATAGCTTACTACCATTTTGAAACATACTTATTTCTAGGCACTTAGATAGTACACTTAGCCGGTCAGTTTATCAAAAGAGCCACACAGAGGAGGCAGTACCTAGAGTTCACTTCATTTGTACCAGTGGCTTACAAACGTAGTTTAGTGCGAACGCTTTTCTATCGAGCAAGAAACCTGTGCTTGGCCGACCGCCTACAGTCTGAAGATGAGTTCTTGAGGAGTGTTCTGTTTGTGACTGGGTATGCTGTCAAATTTGTTAAAATTCATTGCATGGAACGAGTGGCTACCTCCCAACCACAATCAACGCCGTAGAAGTAGGTTTTTATCAACCCTCATTACGCAGGAAACCACAATATTCTCGACGTAAGCCGAAAGTTGAAATCTCCCAATGCTCGAGCTTGCCTTGTAGAGGAACTGCGTTTTTTACTTTCGGTTCGCTGGATGAGTCTCCACTGCCCCGATCGTCCTTTCTCAGAAAACTCCGCCTCTCGTGTCGTCTACCAATTCACATACAGTTAGAAGAACGTATAGCGAACAAGCTTGTTTTCGGTGATTCATCATCAGGCTAAATACAACACATTTATATGGGTTAATCATGTGAGAAAGTATACAGTAATGAATCGAACGGATTGTTAGCATACATACAGCATTAGTAGAACGGACCAGAACTTGCGGCAGAGATAAGTGGAGCACATTCTAAAGTGGCTAGTGATAACAATGACTCAATGTGGGTCAGCAGATTAACAGCCGTGAAGAAATTCGGCGTCTTCGATCGCGAAACACCTAATCACAACAGGTCATGTGGATGACCACGTCACTTCGTTCATGATCCTATTACGCAATCGTAACCCCAACATGGCATCTTCCGAGACGTCGTTAATGCAGCGTCACGCACCGACCCTCTGTTGGCAAAAGGTACGGACGCTATCAATTTGCAGGAAAATACCCGGTTTAGACATTAGAAGAACGTGTAGCGAACAAGGTTGTTTTCGGTGATTCATCATCAGGCTAAATACAACACAGTTGTATGAGTCAATCATGTGAGAAAATATACAATAGTGGATCGAACGGATTGTTACCAGTTTCCGAAAGTTCACGTCGATTGTACAAAATTATTGATGGCTGTTATGATAGCAGTCTTGATTACGTAATCTGTTCTTGCCGAACGTGGACATCTGGCCATGGAATTTGGTTATCGTAATAATGAAACCGTTTACTCAACCCTGATGGCACCAGTGTGATGTCCGTTCATTTCATTGTTTTGTTGCCATACCCCAAACCTACCTAACGGAATGTTTCATCTAATCGACTGATGAGAATAAACGATATGTCTGCATCTCGCAATGTATATCTTCTTGTTGTCTTTTCACATTATTACAAACCAGCTTACATCATTTTTAGTTTGTGATTGTAGTTGGTGGCCGTTTCCTGTTAGTTTTAAGCAACGTATACAACATTTACTAGTCAGTGGGTAAAGATTCAGTCGCTGACTTTGTTATTAGGCCGCGTTCCGACACATGCTCTAATCTGAGGCCCAGTGATTTGTTACACCACTGTCAAGGTGGTAGTTCATTGGGAAAACCTTCGCTTCGGAGAGCAAATTGCTTTATGTCAATATCCAATACAGACAGGCTGCCTGATGTGTGCGGTGGTTAGGTGTCCTCGTACTACTTGAGTTCATTACGTAGCAGGTATTCTACGAAACTGATATGAAAAGCTCGAAATCAGTAGTAACGGACTACAAATTATGATCACTGACTAAAGGGTCCTAGTACCATAATAAAATCGATAACCATCAGCAAAGTGCGAACAGAAAGATTTAACTTATGACGAATAACGTAGTTCTCAAACTATTCTGGTTATTCTAACTATTCTGACCACTACACAGTATCATTCTTTGTGAAAAGTTCTACGGATATACGATGAAATGAGCTTCATTTAAAGCCTCTTTAAATAAGCTAAATCATGGATTTGTGGAACGTTTTTGGGTTGACAAAGCGTTGTGGTCCATAACGGGCGATTTACAAACAATACGATTAACGAAAACAGCAGGCTGGATTTGTGTCCGGACAAATTTCGCCGTATCTTTACGAGTTCATACTACAGACCATTTATATATCAGTATGAGAAAACGAGCAAGATAACAGAGAAAGTCAATTATCAGAGTGCACAGTCATTGTCACTACCAAGGTAGTGACAACCCTACAAACAGTTGTTTCTAAACACACAACACGGGTTTGAATTCTCGGATTGCAACGGCTTCAGCATAGCGCAATGTTCGCCTGTGTGACGTTGAATAGATAACGCGAAATGCTGTTGTGGGATGACATTGGTGTTGCGTCATTAGAATAAGACGCGTGATGGATGATGCAAGATCTCTGTTTCTATGCGCCACTTTAACGTCATGTGTCTGCGTGACCTATGTCTTGACCCATGTCGGGATGTGCTCCATGACCCTGGTTCTCAACTGGCGCTCAGTCCTGTCTCTGTAGGATGTTCCGCATCTACATTGATATTTATAGATAACGTTGGATTTGGCTGACTCGGGTACCGGTTGTTCCACACAGGGCGTTGGAATCCGGAATGTTGCATAGTATGTTCTCGCGATAGAACCAACCAGATGGCGGCGTATAGGTTGGTACACATCATTACCCTTAAAGGGAAGACGAAGAAATACCGGTTTTTTGGACACTGTGTCGGGTCGAATTCCTATGGCAATGGGACGTTTAAATCTTGCAATAAACGGTTTAGGATAACCGTCTATTTGTAGGGTGGTCTCTAAAATGATCATCTCTTCTTGTACAATATCTTCAGTGCAAATACATCTGACCCAATCAAACAAAGTGCGCACCAGACTAGGTTTATAGGATCGGGGAACAATATTGGACCAAATAAATTTGGTATGTCGAATAAAGTTAGGGAATTTTTGCGTCATGACAATTAAGAAGACTAAAGTTTCTATGCGCGGTTGTTTAGAGAAGTCACTTAAGCACAACATAATGGAGAAGAAATTCCCTGAGGACCCACCTAAGTACGTGATGAACTTGTCGTCCTGTCAATTGACTGCGATCCAGCTAGTTTCTAATTAAAACTGTACAAATTGCCGGTATTAACTAAAAATCGCGCTAACGCAAAATACGTTTATGTTCCGTTTTTTAAATCATACGGCAGTAACCTGTGCTTAAGAGTCAAACTGGTAATTGTGAACAGTAAACAGAAGGGATATGAGAGAATACACTGTGCGTTGCGCTGATGTTCTACTGAAAACGAAACACGAATCTAGTGCTTCTTATCTAAACGGGCCGACTGGAAAGTCTATAGGAGTGCGACAGCTGCGATCAATTACGAGTTATGTTCAATCTATGTGGAAAACCAAAATCCCCTACTACTGATCAGTAATCGGAATACCGCCCAACAGTTTAATGATTTCTGTGATTTCAACTTAGAGAGAAGTCCTAGTCGAGAGGGTCATCGATTGGGGTTAACAGGATAGTTGTTATGTCTACTATCGGAGCGATCGGGCAATCTGATCATTACTCACAAGAGAAAGTGGTTGAGCGTTCACACATGATAAGTTGGTCTTGCCCAATGTGAGGTCAACGGCGTTGTGGTCAACACGGTTAGCTCATGAACGCGTGGCCGGAGTTCTAGTCCCGGCCGTGGCATGGATTTGCACTACTGACGAGCTGCTCTATATGAATGCTCTATATGCTCTATAATCTATATGAAAACAAAAATCCCCCACTAATCACCGGTGCTCATTATAAATTAATTCCTCGGTTAGGAGAGTTTCCTGGTCACCCACAAACACAGAGACCAAACGCATGGTGGGCATCCGGTACGGATTAGCCTGTCACAGTGATCGAAGCCGAAGGACGCTTGTGCTGTAAACCATCACCTGAAGTGGATTATGCTGCATCACTTGCGGTTCCACTCACACATCACGTTTCCGGTACAAACCTAAAGGAATAAGACCAGTATGTTTATGGTTTGGGCCTTTGTGTCCAGCCGGTCAATGCTCGTTAGCCAACTGAATGGCTAGCAGGAAAGGGACGCCCGTATCTGTCAGAAAATAAACAGGGAGACTGCAATGACAAGATTTATAATGAGAAGAAAGATGTGTAAAATATAATACAAGAAGCATTTCAGTATACGAGAGCAAGTTACTGCATTCCAGAGAGGATAAAGGCGAAAAACAAAATTCAGATTGGACCACGAGAAAACAGACATTCATCATACAAGTCACCTACATAAGTCAAGAAAAGAATGGGTAGAAGATCGCAGACACCCCAGTATCTGAAAAGAGGAACGGATTACTTGTTCAACGACCATGGTCTTGGTCCGTGCAATCATTAACAAAATGGAATGGATATAACGATTGACCTACTGAGCCTAACGTATTCATCGTCTTTTCGCTGACGGTGCACTGTGAGCACGTTGGTGACTTACTGATCACAAACGGCCAGCGCATTCGCAGCCGCACAAATCGTAACGCCATATAGTCATGTCACCACGACCTATGGCACCGATGGTTCTCTTGCACACCGCGCAATTTCGTTCTCAGCCGCGCTATAACTGCTCGTTGAACTCGCGGACCCCCACTCGAATCGTATACCTCCAAGCAGTCTGGTTCAACTCCAAGTCTTCCCAACATCTAAAATCAATTTTACAACGTGAAAGACTTACCTATACAGCATCCTGGTATCTCAGCTTCTGACCACCAGGATTTCGCTTACCTGATCTCAGTTGTCCATACAGCACCTATTTCGGGATGCGGTCATCGCCCATCCGACGGACGTGACCCAGCCAACGAAGCTGATTCAAAATCAGCAAGGCTTCCATCCCGTTCATGTCCGCTCGCCGCAGTACTTCAGTGTTCGGAACCATGTCCGACCACCGAATGCCCAAGATGCGTCTCAGACATTGCAAATGAAAGTGGCTCAGATAGCACACGTTCCGCTGATACAATGTCCACGTTTCACTGCCGTACAGCAGTATAGACAGCACCATTGAGCGGTAAACAAAGAGCCTAGTGCTCGGCTTCAGGCTGTGATCCTTCCACACGTCTTTCACGACGTCCGAAAGCGGTACTAGCATTTCCCACACGATGTCTCAACTCACAGTGCACGGATAGGACGGTGGACAAATTGGTGGACAAATTTTCATATATATGAAACGCATGCACCCTATGTAATTGTAAAAAGCCCGACGAGAATTACCGAAAACAGCTATTCGCATAACTCACTTCTTATAAAACTTGCTATCCAAATGGCAACAGTTTGCGCAGCAACCAACAACGTCTACATTGATGCGTAGTTGGGGTGGTGTACAGACAGCACCTCGGCCCGGAGACCAAACGCACATATGCACACAGGCATACATACAAATGCAAGTACACAATAACTGTCTCCCCTCAGTCGCACCTGGGATCTTCGTAAACCCATATAACCTTTCAACACACAACATGTGAAACATACCGCCACGTGCCAGTTGGTGACTGCCTAACATGAAGCTAGTACAATAGAAATTTTTCTGATTCAAATCATTCAATGAAGACTCTTCAAGAAGGTTGAATCTATGCAAAATCTATAACTCCTTTGGTTTTGATTCGTTACGGCTTAACCAAGAAACTACCTAATAACAAGCGAAATTAGAATCTCGTTGCTTATTTTTGGCCATCACTTATATTTGGCTAATCTCTGAATGTTCGATATTTTGTATGCTTACAAGCTTCCTACTTCGTCCTATAAACTTTCAGAGATGAACGAGATAGAACACGATCGTTTGCAACCAATTCTGCAACAGTACATATTCAATCTTGGTAAGTTGCAAGAGAGAACTATTTTCTCACACTGAGTCCCATTAAACACCTCGATAATCATTATATGAAACACTACTCGGTTAATTCAGTAGCGTCACTAACGTCAACCTTAAAAATTTCTGAACATGAGATTAGTGATTGGAGTGAACAGACCATCTCTGGTAATTCTGTTTTCATAATGTTCGTGTAATCTGGACTTTATTTATATATAGTTGTGTTTGAACGTTTTCATACGATTATTCGTTTAAGTTCATTTTAAGATTATTGGTGCAATGATTACCATGTTGGCCTCACAAACACGAGTCAGAGTATAAATACTGATCTGGACGAGTGTATGCACTAATAATGAGCTTAGAGTTTATCTCGAGCCTATAACCCTTTTAAAACGTGTTTCTTGTTTGTTTGTTCATTTTTTGTCTAGTCAGGGTTTTCTTTGTTCTCCTTCGCACGGCTGTGCATCAGTTAGATGTCAATATCAATAAGTGGAGTATTTCTATCCATGATACTCTGAAAATTTCTAGTTGTTCTTTCTGAATCTCAGTGGGAATTGCAGACCCAAGGTATATTTTACCAATGCAGACTACTAGGTATTTGGTAGTAAACACTAACCTACTCCGCATGTATCCCAGAAAGTTTTCTACAGTAAACACTAGTCGCTTAACCCATAACTATAATGGTCAGAGTAACAGTATAGTCGATATTGTCTACTTGACATAAACTATCTATGAATTACGATGTCTTACTTTCACTCACAGTTCCTTCTGAGACGTAAACATCTTCATGTTTTTTAATAAAACAAACCTGGTTTAACGTGATAAAACCTCATGTCGGAAGGTGTATGTGCTTGCGCCGAATCAATTTCAAGTTGCCAGTGAAACAACAACATTGCTTCTGGTTTACATAAATTTACGAATTAAGTAAGCTTTAGACTAAACTAAAAACGGCTTGAATATATCAACCACCATTTTCAAGGACAATATAGTTACTTGTATTTTTTAATGAGGCTAAATCTTTCAACTAATTAGCTTTGATTTCTCACCTATTTGACTGGCTTGCCACATCCAATTGTTCTGCTGGCTCTTAACAATTGAGAATAGACAGGAATTGATTCACTGATGAGTAGTAGAGAATTTGGTTAATATAGGCTGAACACTATTCACAATTGGTCGCAGCTCTCGCATCCTCATAAACTCTCCATTCAGCCCTGTTTGAAAAGGAATGCTATATTCAAGATTCGCTCTTGTTAGACCTCGTCAATAGTGTATGTTATTGCACATTAATTTTTCGATCAGTGTTGAGCAAAAGAACACATTCATAAAATACCGCTCTCCTGTGATGTTCGCTTTTATACCTATTGATTTTCAGGGTCCCACTATAATCTAATTGATGGAACCGGAGGTGCAGATTCAGTAGTCAATGTCCTTCATGTCGACAATTTGCCTGGTAAGTTATCTGCCACTGTAATCAGGCGGAGTATCTTGTAGCATTTTCACCGTCGATGTTAAACGCTTGCTTGTACCAAACCGAGATTTATTTTCGATACAGTTGTAATACTAGTACATTGTGCAGCGGCAATTTTAAGTTATATGAATTCTGGCCCACACCTACTTGTGCAAAAGTTCAAGAGTAGCAAATATAGTGTAGTACACATCGATCTTCTGATCGTAGCACGACAGTTACTTTTGCAATTTATCGCTAGCGCTGGTTGTCCTGAACCCTATCTGGAAAGGTCTGCATAAGCCTAAGTTAGTTAGCAGGCCTAACGACGATTGCGACTAACAAGAGTGAACAGTGGTGTGATGCAGTAGAAGCAAGTGTACACTTTCTAATATAGACGCTACCGAGTGGACCTGAATCGCGTTATATGTCAAAGGACACAACCGCAGAGAAAGAGATGAACGTTGCAGAGAAGTCACCGTGTTTAAAAAGTTCACAATCAAAATTAGACGTAAATTCAAATATTAGTTTACCTCGCCTTTGTACATAAGGTCCGTAAAAAAACGTGGAACACAAGGAGTTTTCAAGAGGGAGTGTTACGCGATTAACAAGGCAATGCTAGGCTGGTTACACCCTGTCTCTATGTCTGTGTATAAAATGCAGCTCGCACAAGGTGTAGACAACTCATGCGCCAGGTGGAGTGTAGATTAAGTACTTTTGAAAAGCAATCGTTGAGTCCACCTTGTGTTTGATTTACTGATGACGATATATTATCGCATTTTTGAGGCAACCTGTTCCAGAGATACACGGGTGTTCTACTCACGTACTACCGAATGCTCCGTATTTCCCCCGATGTAACTACAAACCTAAGTAGAATAATTTTTTTTCACTACTTCTGAGATAGTGATAAGAAGTATCGGGTCTTTTCTCGGTGTGGGCAAGAGGTGGGCAATATTTTTTGTTAAAAAGATGGACTTGGCGGCCTTGTACATACGTTTGACCACAGCCTCCTGATGGTTGTCGAATGGAGTGAAAAGTTTAGCCAGAACAATCGATGGAGAAAAGTGAACGCATTTATGCGAGATGTTTAATGGACTGATGTGTAATTTCCTTGTTTCATTGTAGTTTAAGCTAATTATGGGTGCCATTTTTCGTTGCCCACCATTACTAGATATCGCGCTCCAGCTAATCCTTTGTAGCAGTTCGGTGCATTCCTGAATAGAATGATGTAGTCAATTTATTTTTGGTCATGTATGGAGCGATCTCTGAAACTGTTGATATTATCCTGTCCACATCAGTTTTCAGTAAACGCTTCTGGGGTATAAGCAATCTTCTTGCTACTGTTATATTACATGCTGTTACTGTTTTGTTCCAGAAAGAGCATGAAATATCCATTGGGATGTAAAGCTTTTATCAAAAAGATAAAATTTTGTTGCATACCGTTTTGTCTGAGACACTATTTGTGAACCGTCAAAGTATCGTTTGTAAATTAGTATTTATACAGTCCTATGTAAACGTCCGTTATACGTAACCATAAATATGTCTGTCCAAACAAGCCCTAGTGAATAGTTGAGGTATTTAATTTTGGTGTCCAGATTAGATCGTATAAAAATATACCTAATGTGAATGTATTTTCACTGGCATACCTATCGGTGTTATCAATATGTGGATGGATATTCGACGCACGCCATTCGTTAGTAATCGTAAGGCTATATCTGTTATGTTAACGAACTATGCGGAAGAATTTTAAGAAGAAATTCATAGCACAGTCACAGAAGAAATGGTGTTTACTGCATAGGAATTTGTGCAAATGGATTTTTGTTAAAACACATGCCATCGGTGTCGATTTATTGGTGTGCTAATCGCGTTCTGTTCTCTGGCAACATTAGCAACCATGGTGCTTATGGTGCCTAAAAAGACATTACTGATCAGAGCCGAACGAAACATTTCTACATTGTGAACTTATCAAACAAGTGAATTTATTGACGTGGAACTTGTTCGCATTCGGTGATTCTGAGTGGTAACAGTCAAGCTCAGGTTGATATCTGATAATCACTACGGTCACAGCGGTTCGAAACTGTAGTCCTATAATATGCCTTGATGTTCTGCATCCACCACTGAATGAAAATTCTATGGAAATAGTTGAAGTGTGCAAACATCTTTCGGAATTACTCTTCATTGAACGACTTCTGTACACTAACCTACATCAGGTCAGACGAATAGTTTTCTGCACGACATTTTCAGAGTTGAATGAAATCGTTAGAAAATTACGAGCAGAATTCGTCTCGTATATTATCATTCACCATTCGTATGTGTATAACTAGCTTGGAAACAAGAACAAAAGCACATCAGTAGAATCAGACATTCCTAGACGAATTTGGATCACGTGTGATACCCAACGTTACAATCACAATAAGATAAGTTTGTGAGCTGATTGTTTTTTAGCACATAACTACAGGTACTGACGACGAAGTAAAAGAGTTATGAAAATGTCTTAGAAATTGTAAGTCGTTAACATCCACCACAATGACAAATTCCTAGTCAGCACAGATTACATGAGTTGGTAGATAAATATGCTGTAATAGAAAATACGATATCTTGTGATTGATAAGTGCCAATCATAAGGGATTACGATTGTGCATCCCACAACAGAGTTTATTCATATCATTTCGTCCCTATTGATCAAACTAGTTCCGAGACAGCAATACAACTGACAGAAGCCATGGCTTTTAGAAAATCTAGAACTATTTCTTTTTTAACAAGAGTAGAGACAGCCCAGTGGCGTCTAGACTCGTAAGACTCATACAAGCACTACGGATTGAAAGATGATAAAATTGCTGATGTACATCTGGTTTTATGTTGAGCAATTTAGAAAAACTGTGGAAGGGAGATTACAACGAAGTTAGTAGAATGGATTGAGAAAGTCAACAATCAAAATGGTACAGAGGAGGAGAATACCAATGGAAAACTAAGCGATGAATACATAAACCTGTAGGCAATTTTTACACGTTATTTTGTATTTCCAGTCGCGGGGGTGTTTCAACCAGTTGCAAGTAATTCAAGGATAACAAGAATGGAGGCAGAATTTTTGAATCTATCCTGATGCCTACTCTATTCCAAAATTTACGAACAAATTCCAGGGTCTTCTTTTTTCATAAATAACGACTGCACTTTGAATTCTTTCGGGATCACTTGCGATGGGTCATAATTGCCCTTGAAAGAACAAATTGGGATATCAATTTTCAACGAGAGTAGTCTTCATTTCTGAATGAGCTAACAGTGTGGATGGTTGATTATAAAAAGAACCAAAATATTATCACTGATAAATAGTATGGGGGAATCGCTAGTAGGGAAAAACCCGGTTATGAAGAATCTTGGCTTCGATTTGACCCAAACCAGTATCGGGGAGTACAGTTTGCTGCCTAAAAACATACTGCTCTGAAGTAAAAGTTTTTCAAAGTTGGACCCCCTTCAAGATATCTTTTACATGCTCTTCTTTGAAAGACACTTGATGCCCAAACCAGTGTATTCTGTTTGATGTACCAACTCCATATCGGTCTTCATTATTACAAATGCCTGTTGTACCGAGATCAGAAACTAGAATGCAGTGTTTGTCTAAGAACCTTCACCTATCGGTATAATGCGTTGATCAGCGTCTCGCCTGGCGTATCTTGTCAACAGTATGTTACTAGTTATTCCAGTCCTAAAAATTTTCTCTATCGGGAGTGAAACCTTGCCAATAAACAGTACTACTGATTGTTCGTAAGCTGTTCACAGATTGTCAACTCAAGCTTGCAGATTATTCCATTTATATTTATAGGCATGGATACATCCTCACAAGGTTACACGGCTACACGGTCATCCTAGCTATTGTTTCTGTGAACCATGCAGAGAAAATTTCTAACGGATGATAGCATCGCATCGTACCCGTTTGAGCAATAGAGGTGTTGTGACCGCAAAAGACACTTGGCCTGAGAATCCGGTTGCCGCATAAACGCCTGTATAGATCATGTCAAAAATCAAACCAGAAACGTGTATACTCATTTGCAAGTTAGATATGCATTCACATCCATCATTGTCATTCGCCTTGGTGGAACTTCTGCCGAGCGCATACACACTATTTCGATAGTCTCTTCGTGTCCTCCGTCTTCTTGGCAATCGCAGCCTGCCCTTTTGTTCCTGAACGTTGCCTTTGGGTAACATACTACTTGTGAGTAGTATACTACTCACAACGAAACTGCCTGTCATACAACAGAGGCATTTAAGTCAAGCGAAGTAAACGCTGTAAGGACAACTAAACCGATGCATCAGAATGTAATTCCGAATGGTGCTCGAAGTAGTGCACGAGATGATGTTCATTGCAAAACATAGAAATAGCAGAAATAGCATAATTGGACGAATCCAAGTGTTATGTGATGTACAGCGTAGTTAATTAGCAGTATAGCTCACATCGCGAGGAACTTTTTTGCGCAAAAACAAGCTGTGTTCAAGGTGATGATAACCGGGAAACTTGGAGCGAATTTTGAAAACGTGTATGTGCAGTATGAGTGATATGCCAACGAAAATACCGGCGGTGCATTAATGACAACGGATGTGGAGACAGGTCAGACGTGTAAAACAGTGTTTGCGTTCGTTGCTCTGTATTTGTACGGATATTGTAACCAGCGCCGAGTAGCAAGTGACCCCGTAGGCTGGACGTCTTGTGCAGTTGAAAGGTTAACGGTTGTCACTTTCAAGAAAGCAGAATACTACTAGGTAATGAAGGATTAGGTTAATGTAAATTGAACATTGCTCACTGGTGGTCGTATTTGTTGCAGTTCCATAGACTTCCCGGTCAGTCCATCTCGAAAAAAATCACTATATTCAAGCTTCGGTCTTGTCAGAACTCATCAACAGTGCATATCCTTGCCACAGCCACAATCAGGAATCTGGCCACAAGTTCGCGAGGCAACCATGCTAACCATTGCGCTATCGAGATCTCCAGGCTACCGGCCAATCTCAGCACTACTCACGGATGAATGTGGTTGTGCTTTGGCGTATGACTATCCAGCTGTGCTTAACGTGGGGCCATTGAAGCAGTAATCAACATAGTTGTCTCGTGAAAAAATCGCCGTAATTTAAACCTCAGTCCTGGCTGGGACGTGCAATACTGACATGCTCTAACAAGAGCAGAACTCGAGCACAGTGATGCTTTTTGAAGGTACAGTACTTCAGTTTGGTTTAATAGTGCAGTCTGCCGCATGTTCATTCGATGGTAATGATATGCCAATTCAACCCGCCGATCAAAACTCACGGATTTACAAGGAATATCTACTGCTGAAAATAGCACTTATTGAACTCTTGAATATGTTTTTATTTTAGAAGACAGAATCAATGATAGCCGACCTCACATCCGTCCACAGCTTCATGAAATAAAACAGCAGTATACGCTCAAATCAAAGGAGCTCAGAGGTAAGCCATCATTTTACCATTTTGTGTATACAGTCCAGTTAATGTCACCACATCATATTGTGTACCCTTTATTTTTTGAGATCTAGTTCTCAGATTCGTAACAATTTGTTACGAGGTAATATCCAAAATTGGTACTATCATAGATTCAAACCATATCATTTCGTAGTTTCTAAGCAGTATAGAGCTGATCACCGTCCTGTATGTATGAAATACGGAATTGACAACCTGTGACAAATGGAAATGACAGTATCAAGTTAAGCGGATGAACCAGTATGATACAGAAGTCAATAACAGTATTAATCACACATATGTTAGTGATGTGACGTCACATGATCTTATCAAGTAAATGCGAACCGAACAAGCAGCTTACAGAGAGACCCGTCGTCGATGACAATGTTTATCTTGTTTTACTATACACATGACTACGCTGGTGTAACTTTGTTGTCAGGTACCAGTAGTGATTAAGTATACTGTAATTGCGTAGAAGAGCGGCGGCATTGTGTGAACAACACTTTTTTTTAAGGTGTGCACGAAATTACGTGTCCAAATATCATAATCTTTACAGCAGTGATGACACTTTGTTGAAAATGACTTGTCAGATGAATATACCGTTTACGATGTAGAATTGGTAGTAAGGTAGCAAACTACAGGGTAACGATTTGTGAGCATAATCAAAAGCTTTGTCTTTTAGTATTTCTTCTCCCATTCAAAGTCGTAGAGAAATATTTGGAGACTGATAGCTGAAAACTTTTGAATATTTTTAATTTTCAAAAATTTACCACATTTCAGTGAATGCTGATATTAATTTCCGGAAATAAAACTCAGCAAACTAAAGTCATTTTCATTCGCAACTGATCGAATCTTCCAAAGCATTTCCCCCACTTTTGTCACTGGTATATTTTTGAGAGTCTTTTTTGATGGTAGCCTTCAGTTATTAGAAGGTGATCAGTTTATTCACCAAAGTCTATTCCTTGAGATGCTCCATAGAAAGGAGTCGAGAATCGTCAAGTCTGGTAGAATCAAAGACCGACTAATATCGGAAAATAGTAAACTTATTAAACCTCCAAAACGGTTAACTTACGGCGTCACACTATGTTCAGCTGTGTGAATACTAGCTCCATTTTGCTGAACCGTCTCTGGATTGTTCTACAACCCTTGTCCTACAAACTTTTTACTCACTTCCTTGTCTTGACTACTGTCCACGTTAGAAGTGCTATTTCCTTTATTTGCAAACAGAATCGTATCAGTGACCCCCTCTGTAGTTGCGTTACGCCTTCTGTACACTAAAATGGAACTATTTGACATTCACTAATCGAGTTTGGGGCGGGCGGTTCAGTGTCAACTATATTGCAGTTTCTTTTAGCTACAAGGCCGTTTTGTCGGTAGGATTACAATTTCTTTTGCGTTACTTTTGTTTTTAAGGGTTGAAGAAAGAAAAGAGCTTTCAAATTAAACCAATTACTAATCATTTTTACATTACTGCTTTATATGTGCCACCGTATACTAAAGAATGGGGTTTACAACAAACCTGCATTGAAACAAAGACAAAACAGTATCTCCAACCTGTTCCTGAAGCCGCGGTCATGGCTCATAGATCCACATGACGAAATGGCACGCGTGCGTGACACTACACGAACAGTGTCTGAGACCTGAGAATTTGAATCCCATTCTGTCATCTCCATCGATCAGGTGCACATACTTGGTCAATCTGCTATCCTGAGAGAGGTTGTCGAAAAAAAATGGCTTAGAAACTGCGCCCATGTTACCGTAATCAGTTTAAACCTGTTAGAATGTGGAGTCAGTACTCATTACTGT
>JTDE01001669.1:0-54924 GCA_014338405.1 Paragonimus skrjabini miyazakii | reverse complement strand
GACAATTGGGTCATCGACACAAATGTAGTTTAAATTGTAGTTTAAATGTGGTACTCGAATGAACAGCACTCAAGGTAGACAACAAAAGGGTTTCGGGTTAGTTTCTATGTTGTGCCAATTTTGTCTAGGAAGACGTATCAATTACAAACATGGCATTCAAGCCAAACATTTAACATGAGTATCCCGTGATATACTGTGGCCCACATTTCGAGAGAAGGTTTGTGCCGTTTAGGCTCATTCAACCGATTTTATTGACAACGCCCACAAATACTGTTGATCTTTGGAACCCTCGTAGTGCGAATGAACAAACATGCACATAACATTAATTGCTCCTTGAGAAAACACCGTCAGGATCGACCATATTTTTTTCTTTTTATGTGTTGATAAAAGCCCTAACAAACAGAACGATGTTTTAATGCTTCAGCGAAGGAATACAGACGTGGTACTGGTTGTC
Organism: Paragonimus skrjabini miyazakii; assembly: GCA_014338405.1. Classification (NCBI taxonomy): domain Eukaryota; kingdom Metazoa; phylum Platyhelminthes; class Trematoda; order Plagiorchiida; family Troglotrematidae; genus Paragonimus; species Paragonimus skrjabini miyazakii. The sequence continues at coordinate 54,470 of JTDE01001669.1, read as the reverse complement.
TGTGAGTTTAGATACCCAAACTTGTTTGCTTGTGGTTGGCACACACGATATATCGTTTATTCGCTTAGTATAGTATCAGTCTTAGAGACATTTTCCAAGTACTACTCTAAAGTAAAATGTCGTGGCAATTGTGCACATTTCATAGTATTCTCAGCCAAATACTTATATTTCTTTTTACTCTATCTTCCTCTTCATCGTGTCTGATTTCTCAAGTTCCGATATCTTTTATACCGTTACTGTAACACCTGAATGGGTGGGGGAATATGACCTACTCATATCACAGTATATTGGGTAACTAATGATCTCCACACATATGACAGTTACATTAAAGGTCAAGGTGCCTGATTGAGCATCATATTAAGATAGATATTTCATACTTACTGTTTGTATAAGATTGAGCTACAAAATAAGCTTGACCGACTAACTGGTTCATTGTTATTCTGGAAACTAGACGGGATTTGTGAGCAGATGAGTACGCCCATTACATTAACGAGGTGGAATGAAAACTTTTTAAAAAGTTCACTTACGTTTACTTTGTAAAATTCACATCAAAAGGTCAAACTTTTGCCGTTGTTTCTGGTGACAAGTATAAAATTTATTATTGCCTACACTAACGGGATTTGCGTCGACCGGTTATCTAGGGGGGGGGGACGAATGATCTCTACTAGTTGGTTACTTTATTTCTGTAACAGAGTGTAAAATAGTCATTCCTTCACCACTGGAAGCTTATTGTCTAGAATCTATTTCGACCTTCATAAGACTGCGTTATTTGAACAGTCTTGGATTTCTGTTAGTTCCACTAATTCTTTGAAGTAAGTCATTCAGATATGGCACCACATTCCAGTAGAACGGTTTCTCAGCTTTCCGAACATCTAAACAATAGTCACCTTATTCAACCAAACAACATAAAAAATTATTGCTGAACCGTGGCTGGTTTAGGTTTTAAGTATGGTTCAATTTCAGGTGAAGCGTCACGTATGATCTCCGCTACCCAAGTGAATTTGCTAGATCTCGATTTGATTTGGCAATAAGAAAGTCACTCACACCATATTTTATCCATAATTCAACTTATCTGTAAGCTTAACTAAACAGTGCTCATGCTTTTCAGACCCGTTTTACTATGATGATGCTAAATTTTGAGCAATCCACGGATTGATTTGTAGCTGCCATCTGTTTGATCAGGCGGTACTGTGGCATGAGCCTACGTTCATCTTCAAATTGATGTGTAATGTTCAGGGGATAAAGGAAATGAAAACTGAATGGAGTAAGATTGCATAGAAGGACTAGATACATAATGAATACAGGGGCGTCATTGACTGCGACATGGACTGCGTTTCTAACTAACAGTTTGAGCGATCGGGAGGTCCCCAACCATATGAGCGAAGCTTAACAACTTAACGAAATAGCTACGCCCCTCATACTTCGTGATTATATCTTTGTTCGGCCACCCCATGGTTTCGCCAAACTGTCAGCTGTCTTAGTGAATAATGCCAAGGGAGATAAACGCTCATATAACATGCGGTCCACATGAAACAGTCATCACAATATGTGCAAATGGAGTATTCTACCAACTAGTCGCGTATTTTGAAGCTTCCGAAATATACACTGTGAACTACTATGTTGCTCACATAATCATCTCACATAACAGCAACCAACTGGCAGAAACAACGATAGGTAAACACAATTAGTGTGTTGACGAATTCCTTAGCAACAAAACGGATTACACACGAGCATGATTACATCCTACCTTATAGTGATAGTCGGACATCTTTCCTGTACCACAGATAGAGCAGGTTGACTGAGGCAACACGTGTCTTTGCTGGTCATATAACTACTCATCAGTAATATTCCAGACTGACAAAATGTTGCTGTCTACAGTCTCATGAGAATTGTCTGCAATATAATCGTGGGAGTGGGGATGACCCAGTCAGGAATCAGTACTTCGCACTTTGAGGATGTAAACTGCATTCTATACAGACTCGTTAAGTCGTTCACCCTGATCAATATGTTCTGTACGTTATCCGCATTTTCCTTGTCAACGAGCATAATTTTAGGGGTGAACTCAACATCGAGCCAATTGGGTTTCTCAAGCTTACCTTCTAAGATGTCGTCCATCACAAAATTCAACAGTAAGTGAGAGATAGGATATTCATGGTGAAGCTAACCGAGCTAACGAATACGCAAAACATTTGTTTGCAAGCTATCACCCTTTTTGCAGAATGAACCTCTAATACTGTTAACAGAGTTTACAGGGGTCCATCTTCAACATTATATGGAGAGTTTTAGAAAGCACACCTTTATGGACACAGCGAAATGACCAATCGGTAGGAGGTCAGTGCGCAGCGCTACTGCTGGTTACTTGGAATTCCCAAACAAAGTAAGGCACTGTTGACAGTTGGTGTATTTATTGGGGTATTACCCCTATAAAAGTATGGTACAACTGATATGCTACTTTACAAAGACTGTAACGGACGCAATAAACAGCGAGATAGAAAATGGAAAGGGCTGTTCGTGACGTTCAGTCCAAATGGACCAGATCTTTTGAACAAAAAATGGGCTTGGGCGATTAGCACTTGTTCGGACATTGACTTAGAACTGAAATAAGATGGACACTAGCAACTCGTTGCACTTTTGTGTGCTGGCTGATTCGCTATTCTTCATGATTGAATAAAGCATATTGTTATTATCTACGTCGTTTACCTCTCTGTATTAACCGATTATGTGACCAGTTTTTGGCGATTGTTAAGAACACGAAAGACGAAGTGATGGGTTGTGATTTCATTAGGTATAGTTGGAGGAGTGAGTACGTGTGTAGAGATTAGAGGGGAATCGATTCACCAACCACGTAGACATTCGCCAATTGCATGATGATGCGACTGAGTTCTTGCGTGAGCTACAATCAGTTAACTGGGTCACATCGTCATTAGTTTGATCCCCAAGGATTTACTGCAAGAACCTTTACAACTAGTAGTGTTGTTCTGAATATTTCAAAAGTACATTGTTCTGACCGACCGAGGAGTTCTTGCGTTGGAGTTTAGATCGCCTTTAAGACAAAAACCACTCTCTCAAGGGCAGATTCTTATTGACCACCTATCATTATTTGCCCAACCGTGTGCGATACTCAGTGAGGCACATTGGTGACGGACATTGCAAGTTTTTGTGCAAATCATTTGGTTGAGGAATGGATGATACATAGTCAAGAGCAGTCAGGCGACCGATAGATATAAGCGAATGCGCGTACATAGAAGCGCAGCGAGTCGAGAACAACAGTCGTGCACCATCTCACGTCACTTGAAAACCGGTTTCCCGGTACTAACTGACACTGACCATTAGTTTCGTGCATGGAGGTTCAAGTAAAGTTATGGTGCATGCATGGTTAACACTGCGAACCACTCTGCTAGTAGTTTGTCGGACAGTGTACAATGGAAGGATCAGTTTAGTTTACCTTTCTGTGCATGCATCGAGTGAATAGATAAATGCTATTGGTTTCTGTTCATTGTTGCTATGTTCACCTCAGTAACCATCGCTTGCGTGACCTTTGAAGGGTACCGGTCGTTCAGTTAGTAGTCACTTTGTATTTGACCCTGTGTATTTGACCTTCACTCAACCACCGGACTCAACATAACCTCACCATACTCGCCATACTGGCTGATCAATAACACCAGTTTGGCGACCGATTGGATTATATACTGTTAAATTGTCATTCCACCTCAAAGAGTCAAATTATAGTGTTCGTATAGAAGGTCTTGCTTGAACGATTAAATGATGACATGAACAGTCAGTTAACGCAAGTTTATAGTGACCCAGTTCAAGTTTGGGTCGCCACGTGATCAACTGGAGAAGGGAAGTTGGACTTTCGTGATCTTTCCGGTCAGTCATTTTCGAAAATAGGTTTCTTTTCGAAAGAGGCTGACTGCAAAGTCTATAAGAACGCGACAGCTGCGGCCAACTGTCAGCGATGTCTAATTTACTGATGAGTAGTCGGGGATTTGGTTAATTTCAAGTTGAACGTCACCCACAATTGATCGGAGCTGTCGCATCCCCATAGACTTTCCGGTTGGCCCGTTTCGAAAATAAACACTAGACTCGAGTTTCGCTTTCGTTAGGGCTCGTCAGTAGTGAATATCATCGCCACTGCCGGGACTAGAACCACGGACACGCTGTTCATGAGGTAACCATGTTTAACAGTGCGCCATTGACCTCACACTAGGCACGACCGAATTACCATATGTGAACGCTCAACCACTTTCGCTTTTGAGTAATGATCAGGTATAATTTACCATGTTTAATTTATCAAGAACCAAAATCCCCTACTACTTACCAGTTTTCATAATCTCACAGTTAGTGGCTGAAGCTTAGACGCCTTACAATGGGAGAAACTATGCCTAATATTTTCTTGCTAAAAAGACTCATATTCAAAGTGGATAGTGCCATGAACCACCGGCACATCTTCTCGCAGACGTTCATGTCGTTTCTTAATTCTTCGTGTAACAACTGACCATCTAACCTTAGTTGTGTGAAACATTTCTGGACCCATCTTGGCCGAATGTCTCAAGAGATTACGATACCGCAAATGCTGTGCAAGTCGATTAGACTGGCGAAGAGTCTAGTGGAATATGGCGGTTACACAACGGACCGATATTTATTAGAAGTCACATAGGTTATATTCACTGAAACATCAATAACAACAGCAGGATGGTTTATTCACCATGTTTCATTAAACATAAAGCAACTCTGGGAGAAGATACCTGAATTAACCTACAATCCACAGAACTCATCAGAGCTGGCTGAATACTGCAAGCTGCCCACCCAAGAGAATTGTATAGCCTGATCAGGCTGATCCAACATCGATTCCTTTTGTTCAATCATTCCTTTTTTAACACACAGTGAACTCTGTCCTATTTGAACCCAACTAAAATCTATAACATTTCCTTGTATTCCCAAGCTTGTAATATTTCTTTTTATTTCTAGTCACTGAACACCATTTTGTTTTTGATTTCAGGTTCCTTGTATTACGTGGACAAACAGCAGCACTGGCAGCCTGAGGCTCGGGTCAACTTTGAGTACATCCCTAATGAGAGTAAATCATTGTTCAAGGTTGCTCTTGATTACACTCTAGAAGATATGTTGTTTATAGATTTTCGATATAAACTCACAGAAGGCTATTAACAAACATCACAGCCAGGTGACAGGTGAGAAGAATAAGAGGTAGTCAGACATTGAGGTCAAGGAGAGCAGTGAACATAAGTTGCATAAATGAGGTACAAAATAGCGATGGATTGCACCACACTGTTGTGGTTAGTATGAACTTTTTAAGCTAACAACTTACTACTCATTCGTATTATAAATTGGCCGGGGATCAGCAAAGTTGATGGATTCCAACATTAAATGTTTGAAGAGCTCCACGAAACAGTTGAACCACTTGATCTGTCAGCGGATTTCATGTGATACAGCAAGGTGAGGGAGTAACGCTGTTCAAATGTGAAATAGCTGAATTTTTCGAGTAGATTGAGTTGTGTTATACAAGCACAGTTTAGTATGTTGAACCGACAGTGGAATAAGGGTTACTTGACGAAGCTGGAATTAGGACAGGTCAGTAAGTTCAGGGAAGGGTCAAATTCACAAACAGTTGTTCGCCGGTCGATTGCTACTGCTTCGGCAGACCATAAGATTCTGGGGTCAGAGTGACGTAATAGGATTCTGAATACACAAGATGGATCGATAACGTGACCAGTGGTCGGGACGTGTCTATCGACTGACGAAACTGGCAGTTTAAGCGTTTCAGCAACATTGCCTTTCTCTGGTAACACGGTTTGCTGCACTTACTTAGATAAACGTTCCTACATTCTGGATCTCAAGCATCTTTCGGTTTTGTCAATGTAACTTTTTCCGCAGTTACATACAAATTAGTGAACACAGTGTGAAGTGGTCCCGATAGGTTGATCTCCTTTGACTGAAGGCACCGGTAACTTCTGAGTCCGAGGGGTTACACAGAGTTCAGCCGCGTTGAACGTTCGCTTAAGTGAATTCCTCAAACGTTGTAGAACTTCTTTTTGTCAAAAGTAACCACTTCCTCGGATGATACATTTTTGTCTACTTTGCCTATCTATAAGCCTTCTGGGGTAACCATTTCGTTGTGGGACAGAAGTAAGCAGGTCTAGTTCTGCTGCAATACTGTCGTGCGTACAGATTCATCCTGCCTGTGTAAACGGAGTATTTGCCAGTGTTCGTTTATGCTGCAGCCATGTGAAGCTGCTGAACCGGAATTTCCCGCCTTGGAACAAACAAAATCGAAGTCTTGGTCCCGAAAAATAACCCGACTAGCCCGCTAATGGCTTCCATGTCAAATCAAAAGACAAGTGTAAACAGTCACTTTGTTCTGCTCAAAGTGGTGTGTCAAGGAAAAAATACTGGGTATATATATATGCACACTGCTCATAATATGCTCATAATGTTATCGAATCAGTTACTGAAAATAAAAGTTAATGTCACTAAGCAGGTAATGAGCTTGGCGGAATAAAGGTCCAGAAGGTAAAAGAGATAAGGAAGGTTACTTCTAGACTGTTCTGGGGGGCTTCTGTTCATTTTGACCGAACAAATTCGTTTTCTCGGGGATGTATCGTTTTCGGATGGAATAAGGGGTTCCCTGACAAACTGATAGAAAACATGCCTTGTATGGTTGAATCCAGCCGATAACCAAATATGTAGAAATTGAGTCTCATCTGATTTATAACTAAACATTAAGATGTTTCAAGTCATGCATAGGTTCACAGATCACTCATAAAACGAACGACGAAAGCTCTTAAAGATAGGTTGGATGCTGTACACATGAAAATATCCGTAGATTTTGTGGATAATGTTTAGTTATTAAGGGGTAATAAGAGACTTAGATAGCTACACGTTGAGTATCGTTGACCTTTGATTTCACCACGTAGATTTTTCAGTCATTGTAGCTCGAAAGTATTGTGTTCCGCAAGCTGAGTACAAGTAGTAACTAAGGCATATCATTGTCTCGATTGAGATGTTATTTTCCACCTTCGCGCGTGTGTTCCAAACGTGTTATCCAATGTTCTACTGTTCTCACACTACATGTGATTGACTCATCATGCCTAAGCATTACATCACACCATTACTTGCGAGTAGTCTTCAGGGTGCCGTGTAGTCACAAGAGATGGTTTAGTAACTGTTATTGTTGCCTTGTGATCTAGCAGATAAACATCGTCAGACTGGTCAAGAATACCTAATTGAACTTGCGGAGTAAGTGATAGGTAGTCAGAAGACACAAACTACAGTATGAATTCATCTCGCATGCCCTCGTTAGTCGTAAGTGATTGGCTAGCATGAAAACAGAATATAACAATATTCAGATGAATTGATTAGAAATGTAGGTCTGTTTGGATCTATAGTGGCACTCACAGTTAAACATACGACAAAAACTGAGCCAGTTGATTTTGTGCACCGAACTGGCCGCCGACCGTTGATCAATAAGGCTTCGATACCCTCGGGCATTTACTAGTTGTGAAGAATCATCAGGATGATAAAGGAAGGAACAATATTGACACTGTAACCTATGATCGATAAATGCATCGTAATGGATGAAACAGTGTTTCGTCTTCGCTAAATACTGCTCACTAGCGGGTAAGTTGAAGCATTTCCCAGACATTTTGGGGTATGTTCTTTCTGTTCTATCGATTTATGCATCATCCCACATATGTGTACCCGTATAATAATTACGGAGTCCAAACCACAGGACCTACCCAAAATACAGGCCTACTAATAGCATTTGCAGAGAAATTGATGAACACAGCGACTTGTAGGGAACAAACAACTTTCTGATCGTGCAGAGAGACAACCTAGTCGTTCGTGAGAGTTAGATAGGGTTTGCTGCATTGCACGCGTTTCAATGTGGAGCTGATCGTCCTTTCGAAGGTGTGACATAATGCCTGTACAACTGCCCGCTATTTGGAAGCCAAAGTCAGGAGACAAAAAGTGTGGGATGATATCACTCCTCGCACTCTCACCAATCACAAACTGGTCTTCTGTAACGTACAGCGAGCGGAATGAATCAGAACAACAAACAGTACTGAATCGTGTGATCAGAATCAATCAAAACCAAGGCAGTGGGTTGCTTTTGAATACATAAGCTCAGTTTTAAACACGTGATTAGCAGAGCTTCGACAGATGTAAACTTTACGTAGTAGAACTGTGAGACAGTTAGATATGTGGCATGCCCGCTTTCGATTAAATGATGAGCGATCGATGATACAAGCACTCGGTCGCTGGCTAATGTTTTAAGTAGCTTCCGGAAAATGTATACAGCCAGCTATTTGAGAATATGCTCAACCATTCGCAGGTTTAAATTCTTTTCAGTTTTTCCTAGATAACAAGTACTGCAGCTATACTTGAATTCAAAAATACAATAAAAATGGTCTAGAATTGGTTTAACCTCTGTGGGAAGCAGTGAAAATGATCTTGTGGTAGATAGTCATCGCAGGGCGGCAACTTAGTACATCCGTTTGACCAATATTCTTCCTAGGTCACAAAACTGTGTCCGTCGGGACGCCAATGCCTACAGCAGGTTCCTTTTTCACCATGTCCCAGTAAACCCGAGGCAATTCTGAGTATGGTTACCTCAATTAACGTACAAATTACACTCTGATGGAGGTATGTGGACTGAAGTTATATCACAATTTGTGTCTTCTGTCTATTTTTTATGGATAGTTCGTTGGGTTCAGCACCAGCAGACCGAACGGCAAGTCCCATTTTATACTGTCAGTAGGTCATTGTACAAACAATACGTTAGTGGTGTTCCGATTTTTATTCAAGTTCGTGAGCAAATATTAGCAATCAGGTTTAAAGACAAAACAAAGTGAACAACGACAGTTTGGCGTTCCTGGATGTATTCATTTGTAGACGCGCGGGTTGTACCGTTATAGCGTTCACTCCATCGAAAAGCAACATGGAGTGGTCACTGTCTTTGGCTTTTCAGCTTTGTTCCAAATACATATGAACGTGGCTTGGTCAAAATCCTGTTTCACGGATCCAGGTGTAGTTGTGCGCCTGATAACCTGTAGACAGAAGACGGTGGGTAGGGCTGAGAATAAATTTGCTAGCAAACAGGTGCCCTGATAAATTTATTCAAACACACTACGGTAAATAGAAGCGCTGAATCTATACTGATGGCTCAGAAAAGGATATAATCCTGGTTTTGCCAAGGTGACTGATATCTTGTACAAACTGAAGTCTGCTCTAGCTCTAACGTACGTTGTCACGCAGTCGCCCCTAACTGTAATCACTAAAGGGCTAGTTCTACACGGTAGCGAACGGAGTTCGTCAAACCCTTCTGTCTCCCATGTTGTGCACCAGTTCACTTGCAGCTGCAATAACATTTGCACAGACAGAACAGGTCGACAGCTATTACTGCGGATTGTCGAACAAGTTTCGAAATGGCCGAACCAACGGATAACGCACCACCCTCATGTGGGTTCTAAATCAACCGTCATCGACTGTTAAACACACCATGATAACAAGTTGACCCAGTAAACCCATTCGAAATACTTTCGCGCAATCGAAACCCAAGAAAGCTGGCATTTTGTGAAACGAGGTCTACCCGGACTTATCAGCCAGTGTACTGTGCAAAAAGTAGCAGAAACAACCTATCGCGTCGTCCTAGTCTTGACTACACAGTACCTGGTGTGTTCGTTTGTCATTATATTTATGATGTATACAACCTGTAAGTTTTACGTCTATGACTGATAACAGCTAACGAAGTGTTAACATATCGCAACATAAATCTTCCTTCTGATCTGATGAAGTAATTTAAATGGCTCAAATGGTCATAATTTTTCAATTCTTGAGTGATACTTTAGATATTTTTGTTTCCCAGTCACAAAACGCTTCGTAATGCAGTAGTACGCTACCAGTGACGATAAAGATTTTCCGTTTTACTCTCAAGTTTTAATGGCACTTATATTGGTCGTGTTCATAGTGCACTAAAGATTAATTTTTACATCCCTGATAGGTACAATATTAGAACAATCAGAATACGCTTCGTCTGTTCATTTGGACGAATCGGAACTCCCGTACGGCTTCGGTTTTGACGATGGTGCTCGTAAGTTATGTTGTAACGAACATTTAATTAATTACTTAATTAATTATTTATCAATTTACTGTTACACGATTAAATAGCTATCAACTTAGATAACGTACAAAATCTATGCTGCTATATTTGCAATTGTTATCTGAAAGATTGGAATTATTGTCTTCAAAGCATAAATAAGATGACGGTCCTTATAACCAACAATTTTATGTCTTACGTAACTTATTGTGAACCTGGCGAACTCTTACTTGTTCTGACTGAATTGTCGTATAACTTCAAGTAGTGGTTTCACTGGTGGTTTTGTTCAAGGACATGCGCTTTCAACCTCAATGTTCGAGGGTGTTCAACTGCAGTGTGCACACAACGTAAGTAGTAACTAGGTACTGAGGATTGGACATTAGTTCCTTTTCAAGCCCTTATTGATGTGTAGTAAAACATTCTTAATACAAGAAGAAAACGAACCGACGTAATGCGGATGTCCTCATCAACTGGTAACTTGTTATTCAGTGAATCTTCGGTTGACCTAGAACAAGTTAAAACCGTAAGAATCATAAGTTCTGTAACGTTTCGACTGAGTTAGAGAGGCTTTATCAAGTGGATTTCCTATTAACTAGCTTCCTATACAACCTGTAGAAAGAATATAAGTTTATCATGCTCGCAGTGAAGGCTAACGATTGTTGTAAAGCGACCTTGCGGTCAATTCATGATTCCACCTGCATTAAAATGAATCGATTTGGGAGCGCGGCTTGTGACTGGGGTTACCGTGCACACAACTAATGCACTGGAAAACTCGACCAGCACAACAACAGATTAATCTTTAGGATTAGGTCCCCTCCCCTTCCCTTTTTTCTTCTCTCTTCCTATACAGGGTTTGCTTTTTATTCTTCTTGGTTGTGTGGCAGTTAAGCATCAGTGTGAACCGCTGATGTATTGGTGTCTATGATGATGATGATGAGGCCGCCTATGTGGTAAGGGGTAATACGGCTCACTCAGGAGACAAACGATCTGTCCTAGAGTGGTTAGATTGTGTATGGCGAATTACATGCAACGACTGTCCAGCTGTTTACGTGGGACGGACCGCCTGCGAAGTTCACACTAAATAATACTAACATTTAATGTATGTTTGGTACAGAATGACGTATGAGTTCAGATGTCTGTCTGTAAAAACAGAATGTATCTTACCATAATACAGTCGCTTAGATCACTACAGAATATTTTCTTTGGGTTATACGGCGGATGGCGATGTAACCGACTAATTCCATTGTAGCCACAAATCCCAGCATCCAGAGTTGAATGAGGTCCATAGTCAGTCGCATCTTCCTCTTCACAGTACATGTTTAGTTGACGCATACTCATATGAGTGAACAGGTTGAGTTTTTCTTACACGTTACTATTAATCAGCAACACATTATTTTCTACACCGTGAGTAGAACACAGTCTGTCGTACTCATAAGAGGATTGTTCAGTTGACGTTTTGGTGATTTCACACAGGTTTCAATGAGATCATCACTTCTGAAAGTTGGGATGTGTGCTTAGGACAAAATTATCACTACAACCGGATTATGTATACACGTCTGACATGACCAGACGTTCTGAACGGTTGCGTCAGCAAATAGCTCTCGAATCTACCAGTAGAATGTTGCGTGGGATTAAGTCGACCTCTGCATTTCCAGACAACTTGACTGCAATAAACACTCTCCCTCGGCAAAGCTGAAACACGCGGAGTGGTTGATGCCAGTAGTAGAATATGTGTTGTATGTGCGAAAGCTATGCGCTACTGTTAACAGAGAATGATAAAACTCAGTGGCTGATATCTCTTTTGAAAAGCTTTGTTTGCTCATTTCTTCAGACCGTCGGGTAACCTGAATTAAATGGTAAACGCAGTAAACTTGATAGTTTCGCTCATCCGCAGAGGAAACTATGCAACTGACACAGCAAATTTTCGGTGTAGTTTGGGAAGGCTTGACGTTCATCCCTATGTGATAAGCATGTTTGATGAATGAGAGAACCCAAGTGGAAATCTCGAAGCGTATACCCAACACTGAGATCTAGAGGTATGCACTGCAGACCCAGCTGTCATCAGCGGCAAGTGAGACAAGTGAACCACTTCAGCAGATAGAAAATACCATGCCATGCACTTTGTTTTCCACACCAGTTTATTGAATTTTCGACAGATTAGGCAGAGGTGACTAACAATCACTTCTATCTAGTCAGAATTCAGTTAATCCTACAATGCAATTGAGGATGTCAGTTGTGGCTCAGTCATATGTAACACTTTTCATGGGATGAAGAATGAAAGCAGCACTAAATCACATTTATATTTCGACCGAACACATTGTGCTGCCATGAAAAACTCACATCCCTTCAACTCCGAGGTAGGATCTGGTACCCACATACACCAAAGCAAATATAATTTGTGAATTCACCTGTGTCTGCGGTTTGCAATACGTTGACCGCAAAGTGAAGATATTGCACACTCGAATGTCGGAGCACTTCACCAGATGGTTTCTGCGTCAAAAATGAAACTGGAAAGAGTGTAATCACAAAGCATTTTTACAGAAATCTGGTCATTAAGTTGATCCCGTTAACACATTCCGTGTTATTTGCCAGACAATGAACAGACACACTTTAGCTTTTCCGAAACACATGCTATACATTGTATGAAACTACCAATATGTGTTCAAAAACAGATGGCAGTGAATCTGTTGCTACCTTGGTAATATGTTACATAGGTTGAATGTTCATTCTATTCTTATTTCTTCATTCGTATTGCTTGCTACCACCTTACATCTACATCTTTATCTGTCATCATTATATTTTGTCACGTGGCTGAAACATGACTGATTATTGAAAATTTTGCCCCTAGACTCAGAGACGTACAAATGATTGTACTTCATTTCTTGTATCTGATTGAAAAGAGCGAACGAGATGATACTTAAAAGCACATATTAGATGGTAACTGAGGCGTTCTTCAAATCTGTCGATGGACAACATTGTTTTGAATTTCACAATAGGCCAAGGTAATCCAAAGTTTGGAATTCGATACGAAGAAATGGTAAGGGCAATTAGTTAGAGGAAAGTGAACCAGAACGGATCACTCACTTCTCAACCAAGGTTAGCCGTAACTCTGGAGAAAACTATGGCACCGGCCGTTGCTATACCTGATCAATGGAGTGCAGTGATATCATTCATCAACTGACCACCGGTATAACGGTTATTAACAGAAAAGGAACGTGTTAGCTGCACTTCCAAGAGCATGCTTCAGCTATCGTGTGCCTTTTACATGGATCCCGGCTGCAACCGTGTTTTCACGCTTGTCTGTTTTGCACACATGATTCTGTGTACGTCTGCTATAGGAGGCCTGATATGAACTCAGTGCCATTTTTTTCAGTCGTACAACTAATTGCACGCAGCAAATGTTTGCCATTTTCCTAGCGACTCATCCGTCATTCCACTCTTCAACGTCATTTAGCCCGGACCTTTTCGAGCGTTGTTTAAATGACTGGTAGGTTCTTTACACTTTTTGCTTGGCACGCTTTTGGGTGCCACCAAGTGGGCTGGAGCTTCTTTTATTTCTCCTGTTGGTTGATGCCGTTGGTTCCAGACTACACTAGAGCTATCTATCGCATTTTAGGACATTGCCGGAAATATACGGATTTTTTCCAAACCTTGCTGCAATTTTTAGTTCGATGCTTGTTGAGACTAAGTTTTGATTGCTCTTCAGGAAGGGCGTTTTAAATTGTTGGTGAACGACGGTCTGGTGCATACCCACTTGTTCACTACAAACATTCGTGGTAACAACCATCGCTGACAAACCATGTAAGTGTCCCCCAGAACTGTGAAGAACGCAGTTGTTAAAGGGAAACTAGGGTGTAGATGCTTGTGACCTACTGTTTATATCCTTATTTTCAGATCACTCTAAACCCAGTGGCGTATCACGGTCCATGTCGCATAGGCCTCTTAATGGAAAGCCCTAATTCGTGGTCCTTAAAGAATAGTTGAATTGGATGGGCCATGTGGCCTCCGTTCACTAATAAAACTATCTTTGTTTGAGAATAGTATTTTACAGTAGACGACCATTTTGGACCACTTGGTTTGCCGACGATCTTTAAAGATGTGACCACCAACTAAAGAAACATAAGTCTTTATGAATAGTTAGGAAACATGAATTCTATGCACGTACGTTTATATATCAGCTGTGTCATTTTCTTTTCATAATGAATTTATACTGAATATCTCGAATGTCCGCTAGACAGCTATACAAACATGCGAAGTAATCAGCAGAACGTTTCAATAATCGAGCGATACATTTGTGGTAGGGGTTTTGGTCACAAGTGATTTACCTTTTAGTTTTGTTAACAACCTATGTGGGATGGTGGCTTAACATGGATATGGAAAGATACACGTGTAAACAAAAGCGGTAATGACAGTTGTTATAAAGTCATAGTAAACGTGATTGCTAGCTAAGCCAACTTTTCTCTATGGTATGGTGAACTTAGACAGAAATGGGGACAGCCAAGTATGTCTCAGTGCGATCTTAATATACTACCTACGTCTTGTTTGTTTTAGAAATTTCCAGTTGCCCTTCATCGCAATCAATAAGATATGGATACAATACATGGATAGATATGTATTTTTCCGACTTGCAGTTGATACAGAGCAATAGAAGGTTTCTTATACTTTGGAAATATCCTATAGTTGAAATTCTCATTGTTTACATTTCGTACATTGAATGACAATGAACAGTAATTCAGAGTGCGAATATCTGTTGAAGTACGTTGACAATACGGACAATTTTTTTGTTTCGTATTTTTTTGCCGTTTCGTCACCAAACAAGACGATATTATAGGAGCGTAGAGAACTGAATTAATAGCCCCCAGTATGCACAAGTTGAATTTAGGCCAAAATATGTAGTGTGCGTATAAGCATTAAAAAACTCATCGCCCGGTCTGCTCAGAGCAATCTGGAGCTCAAAAATCTGTTTTCTGATCAGTTTGTATGCTTAAGTTGTATGTCAGTATGTGATTCAACTCTCAAACTAGTAGTGAGTTTTTCTAAAATATTTTAAACAGCAACAAAGTGAAATATGAAATAAGATATTTGTATCGATCAAAATTCCACATGCATTTATTAAACTTGCCATTTTTGTGATATACTACTTAAATGTTCCTCCAAGAATGACACAATATGCAGTAGTCGAAGAAGTGTCTTGAGTTCTGTTTGTATTGATAACTAATCCGTTTGGAGGTTGGCAAACAGCTACTGGATGTTTCATGCTAAGCTGCGCAAAATGGAATACTTCTTTCTCAGAGAATTTCACCTTGAGTGTTTAATAAAACTCCAAACACGACAGAGTCTGTATACTGTTGGCAAACCAGTGAAGATATGAATGATTTTGGGATACTATATAACTAATCAGTTTGTACCTGTTTAAAATATGTTACCTTACCTGCACAAAGTCAGTGAAAGACACAGTATCAATTTGGATAAGATGTTAGGCGTAAAATTTACATATATATATATTATTAAATAGTATCATTATTGGAGAGCGTAAAATGGGATCATTCTTCTAGACTGATGGACCATTTAACGAATCTACTTATCCCTGAATAAAAATCAAAGGAATCTTTGCAACCAGTTGAAACTTTGACATGGCATGCCTACAGAATGGGAAAATATATGAGAGTAATAGTCACCTGTTGCCAGGTGCGAATCGTTGATTACGAAATATTAACTGTGACTTGGATTTACAAAGTGTGAAAATCAGCTGTTTCCACCTTGGTAACCGGCCTTTGTTAAATCTGTTTTTTTATCTAACTTACTGATATTTTATGCTGTGTGTTCACACAATCTTGTTTGCCCATTCACTTTTCTGATTACCTAATCATTACCGACTATTCACACACCTCCATTCTTCCTGTTGAATGCCCAGGGTATAGTGGGTGTCACACTCGTGATTTACTTCTCATATTCATTAAAGTAAATCAATATCAAAACTTCCACTCTTAACTTTCGGTTACATTTTCCATTAGTGACCAATTACAGTGTCTTCTTTGAATATTTCAATCAGCTTTCACTGTCTATGTTGTTCACCACACTAAAAACGCCATTGAATGTATCCTCCGTTTATTTTATTTCAGCCATGCGAGTCACAACTGTTGGCTTCGTGTGCCCTCAGAAGAAAGCCCGTGATTACAGCGGCTGAACAAACTGCCGGTGTTTTCTTGTGATATGCTCGCGTATATGTCAAAATCATACTTGAGTTGACAAAAATTAGAAACGCACATAACTTTCTTCTTTGGGAAATATAGTGATTTTTTGAGATAGTGAAACTCAGTATCGGTTTCAGACTACGGCGTGATCGGTATAATCCTTTCATTTTGGTGAGCTTAAAAAATGTGCACTTTTATAAAACACACAATGACGATTAAATGCAGCAAATGCAAAGAATTTCAGGCATTCGCGTAATCACGTACCATGTCATTTATAACTAGTTACACATTTCTGTTGAATATAATGTTACATCTCTTTCCAAATCTTCAGTCTTCAGGCGAATCCTTGGATAAGCGTTTAAGAGGTTTGGATGATCTGACGATCTTACAAACCGGAACGATACATGTGCGAAACCTAACTTAGAAAAGTCTCATTTGCAAAAGATCCAAACTTAGGTTGGATTCGAAAGTAAGGCATAAACGGCAGGCCCCAGTGCGGCATGCTCTTTATTAACTAAAGTACAAAGCGAGGCTGGGTGCTCAGAAATTTCACAATTGGACTCAGTTACCCGCCCAACCAATTGTGTCCTATAGGATCGTCCAAGTGACCCAGGTGGATGACCACCACATTTAGACGTTTAGTTGAAGCAAAACGACTGTTCTTCTTGAGTTGTCAGTAGCGTTCAGGAACATAAATGTACATATATCGCAACGATTTTTTTCAGTAATATATAATCCGGTTCTATCAAGCTTGTGGCCAGTACATGATGTCACACATGTCGTTTATAGTCTCGACATTTAAAATATTGACGGTTTATAATCGTGAGAGTTCATAATCCTAACGGCTAACATTCCGATTGGTAAAATTCATTCAGGATGATGATCTTAAGCGTTCAACCTGTTACTTGTTAAAAAAACTCACCAGTTCAAAATTGAGAGAGGTAATTATCCTAACAGAACGAACACCCGAAGCGCAAGAAGCTCTATAAATGGGAACTGCAAAGGCGAGTACTCACGTTGCTTCAGTGTGTGGGACGACCATCGACAGGATTAGACACAAACAACACGTTCTGCAACCTATGTTCAACTAGCTATATGGATTTGTGCAAGAGATATTCAATCGCAATTTTTTATCAGTTGCTCACAAGATTAAAATCGAGTGTCTTTAACCTTGATCTAAGATCTGATCCTATTATATAAACGAGTAAACTCAGGCTTATTTTTCACACATGAACCACATCAGATTGACCTACTAAGATCACTTATGTTGCGAACTTTTTATTGGCGAACCATCTGTCAGTATATATTCGTAAGAGGTGTAGTTACATTGAAGTCGACCATTGTTTCACTGATCTGACGGGATTGTAACGTAAAAATACGGTGATCTCTCGGGTGCCATAAATAACGTAGTTGTGAACTATCAGAATCCGGACTGTCAGAAATCTGATACGGATCCGATGTGAAGCTAAATTATGTTGCCAGCAATCAGTCTGTCAACTTTGAAGCATTCATTTCTGTCGATTCAATTCATCAACGCGGCGAAAGAGATCACTGTTGCGAGGTGTTGACGTTACATTTGTTCTCGTTAATTACAAACTTAAAACTGTTGATTTTAGATACAAAAACGATGACAGCAGGAACAGCAGCCAAACATAATACATACTTACAACATTACGGTTAATTCCAAGGCTACGTTATCGACCGCCTCAGCACTTCTTGTGCACAGGGAAGTGGTCGATACTGCTTGATCAGAATAGCTTTTGTGAACACAAACACCTTCCGGCTTCGATGACCTAACAACACAGTGAATGATATTAGCGGGTCAATTAAGTGTCGTGTATCCAAGACGTGTTCAGCCGTCGTAGACGCCGGGTTTCGGTTTGGCAACTGAATTACTAGTGCTTGTCACTTTATCGCGTTCAATAACCACTTGAGGATACTGTCCGCTATCCGTTGTAGGCTGTGATCCATCCTACCAACAAACATATCGTCCCAAACTGCAAGTGAACTAGTAAATTAGATGGGAGGCAGAATAGTCCACTAAGTCACGACCGGACAGATGGAAGATGATGTTGTGAGTGGAGAACAACATTCGCAGTTCAGCAGCTATGTAGGTCCAATTTCAGGCCGATCGTAACCTTTTGACTATGTAGGTTTCTATTTGATCAGCTGTCAAAGACAAGTTCAACCAAATTTATCTCATGGAAGCAGTCTCAGTCTGGATTTTAGTTACCTTTGACTTACAATGACTGTCTATAAACTTTTCTGGACAATCATTGATGCTATTATCGGTACATATTTACCTCGTCCCATGGAACAATGTTCGGACTAAGTCATGCTTGCGCATGATCAGAGCAAATGAGAAAAATTGTAAGCACTGGTCACTTCACATTGCCTTTGAGTACATGGTACGTTGTATGGCAACATCTTTATGGTTGCTGATCAAAACGTCCAAAAACAGTAAATTTCCTTCAATTATTTGTTCACAAAATCCGCTAGATTTGGATTGGAAGAGTTCAGTAGTGTGTGTGTTGACGACTCAAATAGATAAAATTGGCAGGAAACTGATACATCATCGACATATCGTTTGTAGAGAGTGCTGTTATCAATCGAATTTCAAATTTACCTCTCACACTTTCCTAGGAATGTGTTAGCCAAGGTTGAGCTCAATAAGCCACTCATCATACTGTTCAGAAGAAAAACTAATAAAATACGAACTGAACATCATCCACAATTGACCGTAGCTCTCGCATTCCCATAGACTATCCAGTCGACCCGTTTCGAAAGGAAGCACTAGACTCGAGTTTCGCTTTTATTAGAGCTCGTCAGTAGTGTATATGCTTGCCACTGCCGGGACTAGAACCCTGGCCACGCTGTTCATATCGTCTAACAGGTTTAATGGGATCGGAGATTTCGACCTGTCTAGAAAGTCCTAATCGCGGGGTTATCGATTGGAGTTAACACACAGTAACCGTCTCCTATTGAGACGATCGGGCAACCTGATCATTACTCACAAGCGGAAGTGGTTGAGCCCTCACATGTGACAATTCGGTCGTGCCTAATGTGAGGTCAATGGTGCAGTGGTAAACACGGTTGCCTCATGGACAGCGTGTCTGTGGTTCTAGTCCCAGCATTGGCGAGGATATGGACTACTGACTAGCTCTAATGAGAGCGAAACTCGAGTCTAGTGCGATCAATTATGGATGATGTTCAGTTTGAAATAAACCAAATTCCCGACTACTCATCAGTAATAAAGTACAGCTAGTATCTTAACCAGGCAGCTTTATAGTAATCAGTCGACCCTATCAATTCGTTTGCTTCGCGAGTCATAAGAACAATCGGGGAAGTCAGTCAGTTATCCATCCTTTACTTTCGTTGTAAAGACCATGCGTAGTGGGACGAAATTTGAGGCGTTTACGATCTCTTCAGTACGGTGTTCTGCTTGACACATACAAAAGTTACCGTTACTGCGGCAGCTTTAAAATATTATTGTTTCCAGTAAACATGGCAATGGTCCTTCACTGTTTGGCACAAAAATGTTCGCTAGAATCGGCCTCAGAAAACTATCTATTACCACCCCATCATACTGTTGACATATCTACCTATCAGATATAATATCTTTTGCTTGTTGATACTGGATGCGTATGTACAAGTTACGTCAAGTTAGTGACGTAAGTTGACAGGGGTGAATAATAAGGTCACCTCATATGGTAGCGAAAAGGCGTCCAATAAAGCACAATCTTTATTGTGCAACGCGCTAGTTACCGTGCTACGCGCGCGCTTGCGTTTATCAGTTAGAATTCCACTCCACAAAACGCCCTGGTTTCCGCTCACACGTCATGTGCACTTCTACCCGGTTTACGTGTGTGATCGGCGCCTTCTATCGAGGGGTTTTCCGCCTGCCATTCTTCATCCATTGGTCTGATTTCGTTGAGCGATGGCTCCTCCGGTCGTTCGTGTTGTCCACAATCTATTCACTATGGGCTTTGACCGTATTCCACGACCGTGTCGACATATTCCTCTGAGAGTTGGATTAAACACGCCTCCGATCTGGTCGTTCATCCTATTTTGACTGCCATGTCTTGCACGTTGGTCGGATCCGGTTGAGCGATGACTCATCCGGTCGCACACGCTGTCCCCGATCCACTTTTGGACGTACATCCCCCTCGCGTTGAGGTGTTCCGTCGATTGTTGGAATACTCGCACCTCTTGCTTGATACTCCATCACAGTATGGTTCCACATATTCACCACATGAGCAGTAACCCCTCCAATCAGTTCGAAAAAGTGAAACTGTCTTTTGTTGTATGTTTAACCAAGCTGCGTTGACTGGGTTTCTAACGTTCCAGTTTTTGTTCTAATGGCTTAACAATACTCGGGATGAGTCAAATGGGTCAATTTATTGACCTGATGTCATGAGCAACTTAACATTTCATGATATAGGATTTCGAGTTGGAGGAGTCGCCAGTTTAAGATTGTTACGTCATCAGTTATTACAACTACTTCGGGGGGAGGCTATTTCGCTACCCACTGAGATAGGTGTTGGTCTGTTAAACCTAGGTAAACCTTATCACAACTGCAGTCGAACCTGTAGACAGCATGAGAGACTGACTTGTTGCGTAGCCGTGTGTAGTACTGATTCTTCAGTGGTTGGACAGCCAAAAGCGTACACACCAGAACAAACATCAATTTTTGCTTCATAGCATTTCCATTTACAAAAATAGATACACATCATTTTTAACCACTTGGACTGTCTCACTGCGCGAACTCTTCGGAATATTCATTTGTTTGTAAAGTTCTGCTTAGCATTTATTGTTTTGTCTGCAGCTTATCGGATAAAACCATAAAATTTCACCTGCTTCATAAAGTGGAACGTTTATAAAAAGGAAATCGTCATTTGACTGCATAATTTGTGAATACGCGTTCTACTGTCTCCATCGATTCAAAGGAATCGTTTAGGCATTGAATGCTATCATTTTGCGAACAGGGTGCAAAAGATCAACAAAAAACGTGCAATTTTACAGGAAACTGAATTGGTAATGCATAAAACTAGTCACAGAGATATTCCACTATTGGGTTTCTTATACACCCCCCTTTCTTGGGGTTTTCGTGTTGACAGGTTTCACGCACCCATAATACTCAGATACATGACCGTGCACAAACAGTATATGGAGTTATGCAGCCGCTTTCAGGTTTGAAAAAACAAAGCAAATTGCTGTTATGTAAGTGATGTCTTGCCTAAATACGTTTTTTTTCGACACCACAGCGTTCGTTCGTTACAATTGCAGTCTGGGTCGTATAGAGCTCTCCGGCTGTCAGAAGGTACAAACGAATTCAGCCGCCTCTAGCATGCGGTCAATTTGGGCAATTTCTCCCGACACTGGCGGAAGCGTGGCAATTTTACAATCGAAAATTCATGAAAGAGCAGATCTACTTCTTTCAGGCTAAAAAATTTCCAGGACTTAGGAGTTGCAAACATAGGCAGCAATGCCCCTTTGTTTATTCTGTGATTAGGTTAACATGGGGTGAGCGTGAGAGTAATGTGGTTTGCGTACGCGCATGTTAAATTGGGTACGTCAACAGGACATCTAACAAATCACGTGATGCACTACTGGTGTAAGTGATTCAGATGCGAACGGTGTGAGAGGTGGTGAGGTCGTTGTGGTTCGTTATTCACGTGACCGAGTCCGCTCGAGCGCTCAACTCGTAGATTAGCAGTTGGCTTGACGGTTGATGGAAATGAACTTGATTTAAATTAGATTGTGGTCATACGGGTTTGTGCGTGGAATTCATGCTTTACACAAGTATTTACATTTATCCGACCTCTTCTAGACGAGAGCATTACTACAACATCGTCATCATTTCAAGTTGCAACAAATCACACCCCTAACTTATATTAAGAGGTTCGGTTGGAGTCGGTCAACTGAGTACCTGTTTTAAGGATCAAAGCTGGGGCCATCCAATACCGTAGGCTATGTCATAAATAAATCAGTCCACCTTACTATCGCTGCAACAGGTGTTCAGCATGTTGCAAAAGTTCTTTCCATTCTGTTGAAAAAGCGGTCCATGTTTCCTAAGTTCTGCTTGTCATTTTGAAAATTATGTGTTGATTATTATTGGTGTTAAGTTTGCTTCGTTTAGCATTCATCTTACTCGTTTCTTTCGCTAAGTCTGTTACTCCAAACGGTACTGCGGACTTGGTTCAGGTGATGAACAGTTTCGTCATTTCGGGTCGTACTGACTGGTGCGTATTAAAAAATTCATTTGTTTGGTTCACTGCTTACCTTCGAGTTACGTGATTTTCCTTAAGATGCAGCCTTAATATTACGTCACATAACGGTTATGACAGATCTGACACGTTGCATTACACTGGGTTTGCTATATTCAGCTTGAGAGTTTTATTGAACTTGAAATAAATAGTCATTGAAATATTCACCTTGACAGTAAATTATCGATTGTGTCACCGTATAATTTGTTGCTGATCCTGATTTTCTCAACTGCTGACCTGCTGGCATAATCGGGGTGATTATGGATGACACATGAGCGCAGATTGAAACTGCGAATGTTGAGTCAACAATAAGGTCTGTAAGCATTAGGTTCTTCATGAAACGTATTGTGTGTTTGCAGATACTCGCGCAAGACTATCAGTTTGCATTGAGGTTGTGCAAACACTTTCGTGTACCTATCCATTTCGATCAATCTGTTCTGCTTCCAAGGGCATACCTTCGACATATGCCGTTTCATGTGTGACCATTAAGCTTGAGGTGGCACAACGGTATATCACGTGAGGCAGATCCGATGTCTGAATGTCAGTCACGTGCGTCTACGACTGCGATACACTACAAGTACGAAAGAGAGTTGCCATCGAACGAATGAGTCAAAGCGGTAGATTCAGAAGTGTTGAGGTTTTCACAATTCAAACTGAATACCACCTACGCTTGATGACATCTTTCGCATTCAGATAAACCCCCTTGCTAACTCATTTCGAAAGGAAGCATTAGACCGACGTTTCGCTCTCATAAGTGTCCATTGGTGGTGTGCATCCTCATCTGAACTGAACATGATCAAATAATCATTTGTAAACATTCAACCACAACCTCGTGTTGATAATGTTCAAGTTGTTCAATCATTTCGAACAGTGTTCAGTTCAAAATAATCTCAACCCCCGAGGTTCTCTCAACAACCTCTCGCACTCCATCGTGAGAATGATAAAAAGGATGCGAAGTTTTACATGAGCCTCTTTATTTCACAGACAACAATTTACCGGCACTGTTATTGGAGAGACTTTGTGACGTTCTGGAATATGCCTGTAGATTGGAAGATCCTTTGTTAAATGGTCTTTATCATAAGCGGTGAACGAAGCTTACCGTATATATTTATCAACAACTACGATCCCAACCACCGACGACGAAGTGGTTTATGACGTCCTTTGATTAGCATGCACTGCAGAACTGTGGTACTGTCTGATGTGGTACCACTACTCATTCGGATGCCAACTTTATGCGATTACTCAAATTTGTTGACGCTGTGCGGAATGTTCCATCCGGCAGCGAGTTGAATTCAGTTCCCACCACTGCTGGCTCACGAGAGGATCGCGAAGCCTTGTGGACAAAACACGCTATCTAGATGGAGCAAGCTGATACTGCTGAGAATCCCTAAGTTTTCCCCACCTCGTCCGAACAACTGGTAACAGGAAACCACGCATGAGCGAAATAATCTGTGAAGTCAATGATCAGCCTATTCCAAAAATGCAAAGATGCTTAAGACCGTGGAATGAACAAATAGCCAAATATGCTACTGACTACGCTTCCGGGCTCTACCTTTAGTTATTGGTCTGTTGACGATTCTTCGCCCTCGGAATCAAAAGCCTCGCTTTAGGAGAAGTTTCTGAAACATCATAAAGTACCCGGCCGAGAGGAACTTCCTCCTGATATTTTTGTAGATGGAAGTCCATGCTTAGATAAAGAGCTACGGGTTCTACTCCAGAAACTTTGGATAATTGAAGTTGTTCCAAATGACGGGGTTTGACGAACACCATTCCCATTTTCAAAAAGAGCTCCTCACTTCTGATGCAAAACACTAAGGGGTTAACCAGACCCCTCATGTGTCAAAATTGCTGACAGCCATTGTACTTCGCAGACCAAGTGAAACGTGTGAAGAACATATCTGTGAGCAGCAAACTACGTTTCACCCCGGCTGTGGCTACACTGATCTCATCTTCACACTCCGCCAGATGCTTGAACTCCGCCATTTATACCGAAGGCCTACCGTTGTTGCCTTATTAAACGTCAGAGTGACCTTCGATGTGGTTGACATAACTGTACTCCAAGACTGTCTATCGAGGAAGGGTGTGCCTGAGAAGTGTACGAACATCCTGTAAGCAATTTACTGCCAGATCTCAGCAGGTTTAGGGTTTATGGTAGCGTGTTGTCGACCTTTAGCAGCTCCAGTGGGGTGCGATAAGGTTGTCTAGCCACCCCCCTTCCTACTGAAGTTCGCAGTAGACGAGATTCTAGAGTGTGCCCTGATAGACTGCGAATATGATGGTGTGAAACTGCTCCCAGGCACTAGACTTCAAGACTCGGATTATGCAGACGATATTGACCTAATCTGTGAGGGTTCACAGGGAGCCCAAAATATCTTCGACAGACCAGGGGCTTCAGTTCGTTCGTTTGATATAGCCGTTGCACCTAATAAGTGCAAGGTGTTATAGCAAGGCTGACAGGACTCTTTACCTGCTCTCACTCCTGATGGTGAGAAGTTGGAGGTAGTCTGGAGGTTTACATACCTCAGGAGCTGTATCAGCTCCGATGGAATGTCTGATGAGATCACATGTCGTATAAAAATGGTTCCGATTGCGTTTGTCAACTTACGGAATCTGCGGTGTTGGCATGATTTCAAACCCTATGTGAAACGCCAAGTGTACAGTGTGTAATGTATAATGTGAAGACGGTCTCAATGTACGGCTATGTAATCTGGCCCATCCGCGTGAGTGGTGTCTACGAACTATTCATTTTTTACCGTCAGTTCCTCGGATGAATTAGCGGCATTTGATGAGAAAACCGTGTCAGAAGTGACGAAGTTTGTTGACTTGTCTTCGGAACGGATGAATTATGTTGATCCGTGAGCATATCGATCCTGTCTCCCAGGTTTCCTTGAAGTGGGCACATCTCACAAATGACAACCCACCGCTTGCCACAGTGTGCCTTGTTTGCGGGTGGTGGATTATGCTGGAAATGACAACCTGTTGGCCAACATATGAGTTCGGTTCAGGGCATGAAGGCATTTACACCGAATTTTGCTTCCTGGTTGAGGTCTGAAGGACAGTGGGTTTCTTTGTTTGATTACTCTACTTGATATAGCATTCTTGTCGCAATGCTCTATATGCATCAATGTATTTTCTTTTTTTTACCCCATTACATCCTTCTCCTTCTGTATCTTCTAAGATTTCGTTTTTCTTCTGGTATACTGTAGTGGTTTGGCCATTTCATATGATCACTCCGTTTTGTATATACTCTCCAGTTTCAACTCATTAAAAATGTTTCCCTTTATTCCTCATCTTAACGTGTAATTTGCCTCTCTGATCAACAAGAGTTAGAAGCCAGTTTTGCCTGTGAGGGTGTGGTAGTCAAGGTTTTGTCCAGAGCCAGTAACTTTTGTCCATGAATGTCGACAATTAAGCGTATCCCTCAGTATTGTTATTCAATTCTATTATGTTTAAAACCATTGTGTAGAGCTTTTTATGATCTATATTATGATGTTGCAAACAATACTAACTACCATTCGGAAGAGCGAATGAATTTTGTGTATCTTATTATAAAACCGTTGACTTGTCATCCATTAGTGAACATAAAACGAAAGTTTCAAATTCACATGTTATACGGTGTAACGAAAACTAGTAATCACGATCTCACTTCTCCAACAATGTGGTGTTCATGAAAATACAAAGATCCCGTGTTCTAATGACGTTAGTCCGTTAACGGCTACAAATTTTCTTCAGCTTTCAATGTCAATCATCGGGTTTGCTCCAGCTATTCACCGTGAATGTCAGTTAATTTTACTGGAATTTTTCCTTCTTCATTTCGATTTATCTCTTAATTCCGACGACGGCCGTATTAAGGCTGTATGCCATTCGGCGGCTCAATGTTAATCAAAGATGCAACACTTTAGGTATGTAGCTCGTTGAGTTGTTTATTCGCATCACACTGGTGTTCCGTCACTTTACCTCTCTTGGCGACAACATATGTTTCAGCAGACAGCCCATAGAAGCACAGTGCACTGCGTTTGGTGTAACAGGGGTCTCGAATAGTATACATGAACACCTCCCTTGGCGAACTGTTGTTTATCTCACGACGAACTACCAGACAAAGTTTTGGCGAGTTTTACTACCGCACTAAACAATTCGCGTCGAAAAGCACTCTCAGTCGGAAGAACTGATCTTACAAAATAGCTACTTGCAACAGCAGAAGTGAATAACATGTGCATTGCCTACTGCAACACGTGAGGACGGAGAACAGATTTTCAATCATAACATGGTCATGGGTAACCTGACAATATTCGCACCATATGATACTCAAGTCAATTGGCATTAAATTACATTTTGGTGTGCTCATTGGACAGTGTTCTTTTCTTACTCTCACATAGAAGTTTCAAACTGAACACCACCCACATGCGATCACAGTCTTTGCATTCAGATAAGCCTTACAACCAACCCACGTCGTAAGGAAGCACTATACTCGAGTTTCGCTCCTATTAGAGCTCGCCGGTACTGGATAGCCCTGTCCGAGCGGGAACTTTCACTCTGACCCTCTTGTTTGTGAGGCTAGCATTTTAGCCACAATGCCAGTAACCTCACGCTAAGCATTACCGATCAGTCATATCTACACATTCAACCGCAACCTTGTGTGAATAGTGTTCAGACTGCTGGACTATCTGAATAGGAGACAGTAACTATCAAGTTGACCTGATGGGTGAACCTGGCGGCGAGTTGTAAACAGGTGGTTTGGTAGTGAGAGTCAATTCTTCCACCATATTCAGCCATGTTTCCTTAGGATTTCAAACTGATAGCTGTCTGGCCAAGGTTCTTTCAGACTACTTTATCCGGGATATCTTATCAATTAAACAGCGAACATATGGTACTTCAAGTCAGTCGTAACACCGATCGCACTTCCTGATATGGAGAAACGCTCAGACAAAAAACCTCGGTAACAAAGGCCAAACTCGAAACAACCATTTTGCCAGTAAATATGGTTAAAGAGGATAAGAGTCTAAAGCTATGCGACTTAGCTTGCACCTGTATAGGAATTTTTGGGTTATATTTTAACCACGCAACAGAAACAGGTTAATGAGTTAAATGAAAACCTACATGAAGTCAAAAATTTTGTTTGAAGAACGACTACTAATTAGGCCCTACTCTATGAAGTTTGAAAGCTCCTAAAATGCACAGACACTAGTCATATATTCCAAGGTATCTTTAAACGTCCGATCGCCTAGAAAGACACACTTTGGAAAGGATACAAAATACGGTAAAGCGACCTCGTACGGTAAAGATACATCAAACGGTACAAATTTACCAAGGTCACAGAAGCGAGCGATTGTAATCTTTCTCGTAAGCTTGTAGTCAACCCAAAGAGCCATTTTATAGTAAAGTAGTGATGTTGACAGTGAGTTAGTTATTTATTTCCAATATACACAGAGATGAATAAGTTTTCGATTTCTCTGTCTCAGATACTAATCTGCGGCCCTGTGATACAGTGGATCAATGAGTTTGTAAGTCTTATAGTTAACATTATAATTAACGTGACCTATTGAAAGTTTTTGAGAAGACCTGTGTGTTCTTTTACAAGAAATTATAATGAACATTCAGCGGCACATTTCTTTCAAGAGTTTGATGTTCAGTACTACGGCGGAATATGGTTGTTAAACAGAAAACCGATCCAGCAGCTTTGATTTCTAATGTACTCTTAGAACATCTTCAAAGAAGGCAATCCCAGAAAGCCATTAATAATCGCAGTTTTACCAGTCACAAGAATTTTTCACCTGACAACTTTGGCAAAGAATCAATGAACACAAGTTTCGCTCTTATCAGAGCACACCACTAGTCCATATCTCTGCCACTGTTGAGATGTGAATCTCATGCACGTTTTCAAGAGGCAACCGTTTTGACTAACTTATACTGACCTAGTACCAGACGCAACCGAATCATTATTCCCATTTACGAGTACTGTTCAAACTGCTCGACTGTCTCAAGAAACGACACAATAACAGTCTTGTTAAATACACTTGATACTCCCGAGATTAACCTGAAAGCACAAAAATCATCAGACGATATTTTGATACTCAATCTATACTAACTAAAATTTCCACTGTTCATCACTATTCTCAGAGGGTAAACTGGAGCGGCCGTTTCAACTGTTTGCATCAAGTATCATCTTTACACTTTGAAATGATACCGCTTTTGTCAACTCATATCAGTGGTTTGGCAACGAAACTAGGAGAACAAATCTCGGACAAACTTGGTAGCCCGACCGCTTGTTCGTAACCTATTGTGAATATTACTTTGGAACGAATGAGAACTTATGCGAATGGATTTTTTCTGCATTGCTGATCGTGACATCGTGTTGAAACTCACTCTGGACATCCGCGAATGTGTGTAACATGGCACCCAGATTAAACAGATACAAGGTAACCGAGTGGAAAATTGTTTATGCGACTAGTTCACCATAATGAAAAGCCTAAAATGCTTCCGAATTCTGTTTTGCAGGTTTAATGATACGATATCTCCTTAGATTGACACATCTTGCTATTTCTTCCATCGTGTGATTTTAAAAGAATGTAAGATAACTCTTATGAAACTTACAGGAACTTCGTCCAGGTCCCACATCACCAAATATGCGTGAACCACTTGAACACCGTGCATCCCTCAACCCCATTAACACATTATCGCAGGCCGACCGCATGTCCCAACTAAACACCGTACGGTCCCACACACTGCCTTGCATATCGGCACTCAGTTAGAATTTTTTTCGTTTAGTTTCCATGATCTACCACGCCGTATAACCCTATTCCAACTGTGTGTCAGGCCAGTGAATCAATTGTAAGCCCATCTGCATAATCATCATTGTCATAGATAGCAGTACATCAGTGGTTCACACTGATTCTTAACTGCCACACAACAGTGAATGGAAAAAAAATCTATACATGAAGAGAGAAGAAAAAAGACGGGGAGGGAAGGGCACATAACTATTGAAAATAGCTACGTCTATATTCAAACATACAAAGTCAAGGCGCCTACACCTTGCAAACAAACAATCGAGCTGTAAGCGAAAATAGACATCAGCGAGACAGCTTCCTTATGACTTTCACTGCCCCGCTTCATTAAGTGCATTCACTTCACAGACAACTCGGCCAAACAACAACAGTATTCACGCCACTGAGGTCAGTTAGCCGCCATCTCACCTAACGTCACAAGCCATCGACTCTGTGAGTCGCCAGGGTCCCAGCCCGGGAGACGGACCCGAACTACAGTGATCAACCCCTTCATGAACGATTTCATTTGCCTAGGCCAGGTCATCATCTGTCCACCTCACTCCTTACGCCAGTCGGCCGCAGCGTCGTTAAACAGTACTCGATCTGGCAAACGACTAATTGGCATCCTTAGCACATGACTTAGCCATCTAAGTCTGTGCAAATTTAGTGAATGAACAAAAGAGCTCGTCTGACGATCAGTGCCAAACACTCGCTTCTTAACCTCCTCGTTGATTACTCGCAGACGCCAGTGGTCAACTACCTGAAGACGGTTCACGTCCTCTACCCTGAGCGGCCAAGCTTTGTTGCTGTAAAGTAATACAGTTCTCACTGTCGCCTTATATACACGACCCGTAAGCCTGAAAGAGACGCCTCAGTATCGCCAGAAGTTTTCTGGATTAGCGAATACCGCTCTAGCTTTGGAGATACGCGTTAATGTTTCACTCCCCACACCGCCACCGTCGCTGATGCAGCTTCCCAGGTATACAAACCGGTCAACAAACTCCATGACTTCATTACCTAACAATAAAGTTACGTGATCACAGCAATTTTGCAGAATCACTTCGCATTTTGAAGTGGCAAAACATACTCCAAAGCGTTTAGCAGAGTGTGAAATGGCCTTTAGTGTTGTTTGTGCTGCTTGGAAAGTGTCAAACAACAACACCTTGTCGTCAGCATAGTCAAGATCAGTCAGCCTTCTACCAGGTAGGAGGTCCACACCGGCATCATTTGAGTGACGCAAACAGTCCTCCATTATTTCGTCCATGACGAAATTAAATAAAAATAGTGAAAGGGGACAGCCTTGAAGTACACCGCTTCTGGTGTTGAAGCTGTCAGACACCTCATCGTAAACCCTAACCTGAGCCGAAGTATGGGAATATGTTGCCGAGAGTATTTTCACATACTAGGTGAGTACACCCATGCGTTTAAGCGACTCTGAAAGTGCAGATCAATCCACCGAATCGAACGCACCTTTACTGTACACCCGGCCATATTTGGCCGGCGGTATACATGACACTGCTCCAGAATTTGAGACCATTGCCCTCAGTGTCTAAGGGTAAGTGCATCATTTAATTAATCCATCGCTTGTGGTAAGGAGAGTCATCGTCTTCGTCCACTCTGATGAAGAGCCAGTGTTTGTTCCGTTTTGATTTCTTCTCCGCAAACCACTTCAAACTAATTGTCGGAATACCGAATACTGCGTATTTTACGATAGTATCTAGAGCGCTTTCATTTACTGCTACAATTGTTTTCAATTGTTTCTTGTCTGATGTCATATCGACGACCAGTATGCAACAGTTAGGTTAGCCGTTCGTCTCTGGCCTGGCGTTTGGCCGTGGTCCAACCATAGTACTCTCTGACCTGTCTGTACACTTATTGATTTATCTAATCCAAAATCAACCCAGTTTCTTCCAACCCCTCCTCGGTTTGACCCCGTTTTGGTTGATGCACACATGACGTAACGAAACACGTTCATCGGTCAGTCGATTTCAAGCAAACAGATTGGTGAGCAAATCGGCCAGTGAGTCAGTCTATTGATAACGCTGGTTCACTGACTCAACTCACAAGATCGCAATCATAATACGGAAGCCGTGAACCTGGTATCAATGCTTTTACACCGGATTGCTTCTCATACCTCTAACCTGGATAGACTGCAACATTTGTCGATTCTGCCTACCGAATCTTCGGCTTTTTATTCATGTTCTTCATCAGCCAGCCTCCAATTTATTGACGAAGAATGTGGCGGAAGTCCACCTGTTGAACAATCTTCAGTTGTTCAAGGAAGACGGATATCTAGGGTCTTATCCAGTAAAGAAGCGGGAGCCGATACGCTTGTTCCAGTACATTGTGGGAAGCTTCGGTCGAATGCAACAGACTCCGAGACTAGTAAAGATCAGTCGCAAATTTCCTCCCACTTCGCACTGACAATTTATAAAGAATCTTTTTTTACTCGATACTATACACCGATTCCTTTTCAAACACGAGCACATGACGAAAAAACTTTTCCAAGTCTCGGTTCTTTAACTTACGTGCGTTTTCCCCCTCCTTGTAATTTGATAACTTTGGGACGTACAGTAGGATCAGGCAAATATGGCTTAATACTGGAGGCTCGTCGGTCTTCAAATTACAATGAGTCTTACCACTCAAGAACCTCTTCGTTATATGAATGGAATATGGTTGCCAAATGTATGTCACACGAACTGTCTTGTAAAATCGAATTAAATGCATATTGCCATATGAAGCACATGATTTTATCCAGGGGTGCTTCCGAGAGAAATTGTGACCGTTTCGCTAGTGATGAGCACAGTGCGTTGGAAAGTACACCAAAGTTGCAAGGAACTTTTCATCCGTTTATCGCCCAACTACTGGCGTATGCCCGAGTGCAAGTAAGTCCGGTTGCATCTGCTAAACAAGTGGAATCGGCGTCTGACAAACTATGTTCAGTCGGGTGTGCTAGCTGGCTGAGTCAGATAGCTCTGAATGACAAACCAAACCTTTCACCTGTTTATCATTTTCTCCTGTTCCACCGGGCCGTTGGTGGTGATCTTGCCAATCTGTCATTCCGTCAATTGCAACAACCTATGCTATTGTCTGATGCTGTCTTTTATGTGGCTGAAATCACGGAAGCCTTGCTTTGGTTGCATGGTATCGGTATTGTACACCAAGATTTGAAACCGGATAACGTTCTAATCAGAGCGGACGGTCATGTAATGCTGATTGACTTCGGACTTGCCTGTGTCATACCTGATGGCCCCGGTTCAACCTATCCGGGCAATATCGTGTGTACCAGTTTGCATATGCCACCAGAAGTTGCAAATTATCCAGTCGGAACCGTACCCGTGTGGCACTCTGTCGATTGGTATAGTCTGGGTGTGCTATTCCATCGATTATTATGCTCTGGAAAGTATCCACCAACGCCGATTGTTATGAGGCACTATCTCTCGGTCTGTGCTCGGTCTGTGCCAACCCTCCCTAACTACTGTAAATCTCTGCTTGTTGGATTGCTCTCACCAGATCCAAAGACCAGATTGGGAGGGGATTTGAAAATCGGAGGTCTTGCAGTACTGTTGCATCCTGGTCTTATCTATCCACTATTAGGCTTTGAACAGTCTGGCGGTAAATCCACTTCGGATCTCCAGAAGCTGATGGCTACTGGATCCAAACTACCTCTGGAACTTCAAGCTGCTATGCTGCAGACAATGAACACCATCAGTTGGTCAGTTCCATCGTTGATCATCACTGGACGACGTATTAAAACGAAAAGTACCACGCACTTGCCGACATGGATTAACCAGTTGCGTGTAGCTATTCGAGAAGGACGTTTGATTCCACCGTTTCGACCCCTATCCTCGCGTAAAGATCGTTTATCTCATTTCACTCAAACTAATCTGACACACTGAAACAGTTTTATTTCTGTTTTCCATGGTCTAGTTAACGTCCGGTTACTTAATTTTATCCATGTCAGGCAACTGCTGAAAGGCGCAAAGATTCATTCGCGACAGCATCGGAAAGCAAAAAGTAAGTCTGCCGAATATCGGTTGTTGATCAAAGAGTTATTCTTGAGTAGTTCTATACTAGATGTACTTATCAAGGAGCCAGGTTATTATCTATGTCTAGAATCAGACCTAACTGTGACATACAATTTTCTGCGTATCTTTTTGTCCAATTCGCCGAAAGTTTTGTTTGAGAAAGTAGTTTTCACAATATTTTCTCTAAGTGATTAGGCTCACTGGCACCAAAATATTTAGCAACTCAGTAAAGCCGACTACCAAATTTGGGTTCAGGGTTCGATCCCGAGCTAATTCGACTGCTCTAATCTGGGTTTTGAAAGCCTCATACTACCCCGCTTGCGTGTGACTTTGTATATAAGTACGGAGGAAAAAGACGGTCGGTGATGTAAATAGTAAAACAATGTCCATAAGTAGATTCAACTTTTGCCTGAAAAATCACTTTTACACTTTTTGTTCAAAACGGATTAATCCGAACTAACCGATCATGTCTTTAATTTACCACACAAGTACAGCTATTTTAAGGATCCTAATACTGATGAACCCTTTTTGTATGATTTATCTTCACTTATATTCACTTGTCTTTCTGTCATAATAAAAGCTTCATTATAAACTGTACCATACGATTTAAGTGTGCAACATGTTGCGCTCGGAGAATGACAACTTTTCTTGAAAGCAACATTTTGTTCAAAATTCGTTGATCCAAGTGAACACCAACTATGTGTTGGACAGGCGTTTTAATCGTGCTGAGTAGTGTTTTCACCATGCACGTTGAAAAGGTAAATCCACACCCTGTGAACAAGTGTCATAATGATTGTTGAGTCATTTGTCTCCTGGACTACGGTGTCACGGTCACCTAAGCCTAATGACCTCCATGTGATCCATTTTAGTTTTAATCCGACCGAAAACAGCAATAGTTATTGGTAAGTGTTTATTTGTTCCAAGTTTACTGCCTTCTCATCGGATGTAATTAATGGTCAACGCCAGTGAGTGATTCAAATCGTCTACATCGGTGAACTTATTGAAGCAAATTTGACTAGTCGTAAATACCTCGAAATCATCTCCCACTGTACAGCTTACTGTTTGCTTATTGGTTTTTTTGTTATTGTACATCACTGATGCTTGCACACATCAGTCGCATTCAGTCGTACTGTACACCTAGTAGTTTCGAAAGGAGGCCCTCAAATCGTGTCATACGAATACAGAAATGTGTTCGGTAGTTCCCCTGAAGCAGAGCCACTACTCTAAAGAGATCACTCTCGTCCGATCCAGTAAAGGTCCCAGAGGAATTTGAAACTTCAAAGTGACCTCTCACACATATTGAACCACTTCTGGTTCCGCCCTGGTTAGTATTCCTTCGTCAGATACCATGGCGTTTGTCATCGCAAGTCCGATCATTGCCGGATAGCTGATCTTACCCATTTCGCAGACAGACGTGGTGAATTTAGGCCGCCGCTGCCGTTTTCCCAACAGTTCTACATGAACAGGTATAACTTCTACCATACTGCCACATTCCAAATCGCAAAACGATGATGGATATTACGCATCATTTGGCTCACACCCTATTAAATACATTTAACATGCAGTGGATGTTCGGTACTTTGGTGCCACGTCGTTTACCGAATGCAGTCAACAACTTGTACTTGACAAACCACTGACACAGCTTCAATCAAACTGAAACGTGCACAAATCCTAGTGTACCTACCTAGTGATACGTATACGAATGACTTTTGAAGTGAAACAATTTAACCATTCAATCAACCTGTCAATTATTGTAATCATCGAGCCCACCTAGCTTGACAATGAAAACAGAGTCGATGTTTCAAGTTGAACATCACTCACAATTGATCGCAGCTGTCGCATTCCCATAGACTTTCCAGTCGGCCCGTTTCGAAAAGAAGCACTAGACTCGAGTTTCGCTCTCATTAGAGCTCGTCAGTAGTGCATATCATCGCCACTGCCGGGACTTGAACCACGGACATGCTGTTCATGTGGCAACCGTGTTTACCACTGCGCCATTGACCTCACGTTAGGCACGACCGAATTATCATATGTGAACGCTCAACCACTTTCGCTTGTGAGCAATGAAGAAGAAGATGTTTCAGTTCTTCAAACAGTGTTTCAATTTTTAAAAGGGACACATCAGACTAATACTCACATTTAGTTTCAGCTTTTGTTCGTTGCCATGGGTACAGTGGCTTGGGATGTCGTTGATCCTGACAATGATCTGCGAGATTGCAGAACAGTGAAGAAGTAAGAATGTATGGCGACGAAAGAGACATAAATAGAGTAAGGAAACAAAAACAATTGAGTAGAGAAGACAACAGACTGAGATTACACGATTTATGTCCTGACAAATTTCGCTGTATCTTTAAGAGTGCATAAAACAGACCATTTATGTGTCAGTATGAGAAGGCAGACAAGATTCTAGGGAATGCCAAATGTCAGGCTTCACAATCGTTGTCACTACCATGGTATTGATAACTCTATAAACAGTGGTTTCTGAACACGGGTTTGAACATTCGGATGGCAATAGTTTCAGCGTAGCGAAGTGTTCGGCTTTGTGACGTTGAGTACATAACATGAAGTGCCTTTGTAAGACGGCATTGGTGTTGCGTCATCAGAATACGGCGCGTAATGGATGATGTAGGCTCCTTGTTTCTACGCCCACCTGTGACGTCATGCGTTTGTGTGACCCGTTTTTTGACCCATTTCGGGATATGCTCCATGACCCCGGTTCGCAACGGGTGCACATTCCTTTCTATGTAGGATGCTCCGCATCTACACCGATATTTGTAGACAACATTGGATTTGGCTTACTCGGGTACCGGTTGTTTCACACAGGGTGTTGGAATCCGAAATGTTTTGAACACGATAGAACTAACTAGACGAAGGTGAATCCGTTGGTATAAATCATCGTCCTTGAAGATAAGACGAAGAAATGTCGATTTTGTGGGTACTGTATCAGGTCTAATTTCCACGTTAAAAGGTTGTTTGAATCTTGCAATAGACGGTTTAGGGCAACCATTTAGCTATAGAGTGGTCTCTAACATAGTCGCCACTTTTTGAACCATATCTTCAGCTCAAATACGTCTGGCCCGATCAAACAATATGCGTATCAAACATTTTATAGGAAACTCCAGTCTAGTGCTTCTTTTCGAAAGGGGCCGTCTGGAAAATCTATGGGAATGCGATAGCCGCGATCAATTGTGAGTGATGTTCAACTTGAAATTAACCAAATCCCCGACTACTCATCAGTAATAAATCAATTAAGACTGTGTATTCGTTATTTCGGTTATCGGTTGCGACGTTACACGTTGTCAAGCAGCCTAAACATGGTGAGGGCCCGCCCATCAGACTGTTGTTAACGCCATTTAAGGTTCAAATGCCTTGTACAACAGACAGACGAAAGCGAAACTTTCTGGAGCAGAGATAATGCAAGTGGAACAATGCTAGTTGCATAAAACTGGTGCATATTTCCCGAGACAAAAGACCTACTGCAAGAAAGGTTTACCAAGAATATAGGAAAATATTATGCTCTCAGGAACTCTATGATTAAAAATTTTGTGCTCTAAGAAAATGTGTTTATATGCTATCAGTAGCAGCCTGAGTGCCTTTCGAAACAGTGTCCAAAATGCATTACCAACAGGATAGTATTCAACAAAAGGTGTTCTATCAAATCAACCACAACGCAGTATTTTCCAGTTGGTGTTATATGAACCGTTGATATTTAGACTGATTTGTCCCACAAATTACGACAAGGTCACTTCCCACAAGTTGCCGTCAGGTACATATCAGTTTTAATGGTTTAGTCACGGAGCCGGAGATGTGCACATACGAACACCCGAAAAACAGCGAAGCTCTGGTGTAGTTGGGGTGGGAAGACAAACCACTTGCGAGGTGACGTTGGTTCATTTTATGTTGGCAAAAGCATTTGCGATTACTGTGACAGATCTTGATGACCAACGCCAATGTTTTTAGTTTGTTTGGCACTAGGTACATAATGTCGATTGCTGTATCGCACTAGTGTAAACTTTCGTTGTCAGTTTGATGTCATGCGACTCGTCCCAAGTAAGTCTGTCCCGCTGTTCGGTGTACGTTTCACATACAAGGTTAATTTATGCAAGCTGATCGGTAGGTAACATTATCTGAATGATGGAGCAGATGGATGTCGAGGAAGCAGAGTTGATTATATTGCATTCATCAAGCTTGAATTTTCAGGGTACATGTAGTGAATTCTATTGCCGCATTCCTGAGAACCTAAAAACATCGGCTATGAACTTATTGTGCCTAAAACAGTAGTCTCTCGATACTAGTTGGTTAGACGACCGTAAAAACGGTGACAGCAGAAAGAAGAAGGCAAATTATTCACTTTAAGCCAGTCCAATATAAGTTAGACACTAGCAAGACACAGCTGCACACATGGGAGTCGCGTAGATTACCTACCTTTGATTATATTCGTTTTTAGAGTCCAGTGGTTATTATTGAAGTCTCATGCACAGATATATTAGATGGAACCTATCATCCAAGGGGACCGTCATTGTAGACAGTGGACGGCCCACATAGAACTGTCTTCGAGGAAGGTGCATTATTTACTGAAAAACTTAAACAATAATAAATATGAGCGAATGAACATTTAATTTAGCTAAACTCCGCGTGCTCGTTCGAAGCCAGAAACTACCAGTGTACTCATTCAGATCAGTCTATTAGTATCCTGTTCCATAATTATGAACGTAACTGACAAAATATTCATCTAGACGAAACGAAGCGATGCTTGATCATGGAGTTGCAGGAAGATTTGTCTACATGGATGCATAGATCTGTATCACCGGAGAGTGTTTTAGTCCACTGTCAATTTTGTGTTGATGAGTCAGTACGAAGTGTCCGTGTAAGGCTTGACCGAAACTGGTTGGGCACCTACTCACAGGTCGTTTCAGCAAAGCTGTGCACAAGGGACGTGGATTAACTAACTGTCAAGTGTGCAACGAAAATTGTTGTGCACAAACTACTGTTACATGTTGCGCAGAACACCTCTGATTTCCACTCCTGCCTTATCTTCCTAGTGCGCTTACTATTGGCGTCCAACACCTTTCATGTTCTAGCGATTTTGTTTGTAAAAGACTGTCGGGCTTAGTTTGATTGCTGTGACTCCGGAATGTAAATTGAACACGAAAGACGAAGGGGGCGTGGTCCACAATCCACAGAATTTTGCACATACTTTAAAACTGACTTGCGTTTGTCTGTTATGTGCGTCATAAAAAGTATAGTGTATACTACTTGGTTTCATATGTGGTGAGATTTGTTAAGCAGGCTTTTATTGATTTCGTTGTTGACCTAGTGTGTACGATAGTTTGTGGATAAATATTATGTGTGAATAAGGCTGCGTGAAAGAATGATCTAATTCTGTTGGTCCGAGCCCCATAACTCTTATGTTAACCTCCCTCTATTTTTCTGTCTCGTCATACACGACTTTCCTCCTTTTTTGCACCACAACACTCGCTACTGTTTTTCAGGTGTTTTTGTGTTCAAACATCCGTCTCCGTAGTCAAAAACTCTGATTATGTGAGACGATCTGTAACACCTACTCTTCGGTAACTTGCAAAATAGATTGCTTTCAGTTACTTCTGTAAGTGCTCACTTCGAAGAATGACCACGAAACGTTGATTCAATTATGAACACCAACCAACAGTTTTATCAACAGTGTGTAAGTAGTAAATAGTCTTTTGCGTCCTGAAAGCCTTCTCATACAGCACAACAGCGGTGCACACACGCCAGTTGGCATAAGCGGTTTCGGTACAGTTGTGACAATAAGGTATTATTCGTTCTCACTACATCCAAGCTTTCCGAACGACATGCTTGATCTACTTCTGTCTGTCATTGTAAACAGAGTGACTGTAATTGGGAACTCACCGATTACATCCCCGCGTTGAGGTTAAGTATAGCATTATCAAAACACCGTATCAGCAGCTGGGCGATTTTCGAATCGATTAACGCGTCGTTTTGCAAGCAGCTGTCTGCCTGTCTGAGTGCCACCCATAAGTTTGCCATTCTCTCTAGAGGCTGTACAGAGAGACCATAACAACGCGGTAGCTGGTTATCTTTTTCATGACGTCTTTGGATGTCCCAGTGGGCCTGTCTGCTTTCACGGTGTGCCTGCGGCAAACTAGGATGATAAGATGGTGTTCTGTGAGACTGATCTTATCGTCACCAGAGAATGCTAATCAGCCTCGTTCTGTACCAAAACTTTACAAATCATAGCGAAGATGAGCTCCAACGGAACGACTTACTACTAGCTAAGCCGAATGATGAGACAGCATTGCAACATCCGTGCCAAAACCACACACGTTAAAGCACATACGTGCGTCTGTAATCGGCTGTCGTCCTCCTTATTCTCACCAAAGGTATGGATATGTCGCTTATTCCACCCGATGCTTAACAGCCATACGAACATAGGAAAGTCTTAGCTGAAGGACATAACTACTAAAAGTAGCTACTTTTGTATTCAAGTATTCAATACCAAGGCATTTGCACCTTAAAAACTAACAGCCGAGCTATAAGTGAAAGTAAGGCGTCATCAGCAAGTTGGCATCCCTATAGTTTTCATTGCCCCGTATCATTAAGTGCAACGACTTCACACATAACTCAGTCGAATAACAGCAACATCCACGCCACTAAGTTTGATTAAATCCTATCTGACTTAAAGTCTTCAGTCACCAACCATGTGGGTCATGAGGGTCCCAAACCGGGAACTGAGCTCGATTTACAGTGGCCAACGCTTTGGAGAACAAATTCATTTCTGTACGCCATGACATCATCTATCCACCTCGCATGTTACGCCCAGTTAGCCACAGCATCGGCAAAGTGTGATTGTTGCGGGGACGACTAGCTGACAGCCTCAGTACATAGGTTAACCATCTACGTCTGTGTATATATAATGATAGAACAATGGGAATCACTTGGTATCTATTGCCAGATATCCGCTTTCTAATCTCTCGCTTGCTTAATGTTTGTGCCACCCGATGCTGGCAGTCGAACACATCCATCGATGTTTAAGTATCTGAGGACTGTTTAAATCTTCTACTCTGTGCGGCCGGGTTTCCTAGGTGTGAAGTAGCACAGCTTTCACAATCGCCATATATACGCGATCCTCATGCTGTTGTAAGATGCCTGTTTGTCACCAGAAATGTCCTGGGTTGATAAACACCGTTCTAGCCTTGGAGGTGCGAGTCTGTACTTCATTTTCTATACTCGCGAAGATGCTGACGCGAGTTCCTAATTAGACAGGTCGGTGAACATATTCCATAACTTCATTATACAAAATTGAATCTACGTAGTCAGATCAATATTGCAGAAGCACTTCGCAATTTGAGGCTTTAAAATGCACCCCGAACTATTTAGCGGATTGCGAAACAGTGTTTACTGCACAGTTTGGAAAGTGTGAGGCAATAAAAATGTCATCAGCGTAGATGAGATCACTCAGTCCTCAAGCAAGTAAGAGGTCCACACCGGCACTTTGTGAATGTCAGAACCAGTCTTCTAGTAATTTCTCTATAATGAAGTTAGAAAAACTTGTAAAAATGGACAATCTGGATATACGCTGCTGTTGCTGCTGAAATTCTTAGACAGTTCACCGTAGATCCTAACCTAGGTTGAAGTGCTGGGTTGTGGGAGGAACTTTTGAGACGCATTGCATAATCTCTTCAGACTTGACGGTGTTATTCGTCTGTATCTTTCTGTTATTGCGAAACAACTGATGAAACCTAGTGGCGTTAGATTTCTTACGTCACGCATAAACGTACAAACGATAGGTTCGAGTCAAGCTGTAGCCCATAGTTTTTACAGATGCGTCTCACATGTCTGCCAACCCATCTATCGATAACTTGGCCGATTCATTGATTGCGTAGACGCGGCAAGTTCTTCCTAGCTGAGCTACACAGCTAATTCGGGAACTCAGATATCTCATATCAGAAATCTCCCCCGAATAATCTAATATAATTACTAACCCAGAATGAGTTCTCAAGCACTTCGCGTTAGTGTCCACCAAAACCGTAGCAGAGCGTGGAAATCATTTTAATGATAAACAGATTGGCAAATTTATAGCACAGTAATGTCATTCCCCTACTCAGCTATAGAGCTGGTGGAATCCAGCAGGAACTGTTTAAAAAATCCAGGCGGAGCAGCCACTTTCTAGGTTTTTTGATGAACTTCAAATCACAGTGGAATCCAACTGTGAAGTTTCTGAATTATTGATGTGGCTTGGTTGCTCAGCTAGCAGAGTACTTTCCACGTCCGGTAGTCTGCTTCAGCGGACGGTTCTTATCCAGCCGAAGCTTGTACTTGTCACCTATTGGCCATATCTGCACTAACACATACCTCAAATCGACGTCATGTCATGGTTGTGTCACCTATTCTGTACGCTGACAGAGTATCCGCGTCTTGTTCAGTGTGACTGCTAATGGTTGGAAGAAACCGTAAGGCTGTCAGCCAATTGTGTAGTCATGGGCTATGAAAATCCCGACTGTCCCGCTGAGCAAAGTTGTTACGTTCCACCTACCTGG
Source organism: Paragonimus skrjabini miyazakii (assembly GCA_014338405.1). Taxonomy (NCBI): domain Eukaryota; kingdom Metazoa; phylum Platyhelminthes; class Trematoda; order Plagiorchiida; family Troglotrematidae; genus Paragonimus; species Paragonimus skrjabini miyazakii. The sequence continues at coordinate 12,567 of JTDE01001669.1, read as the reverse complement.
TTGGGGAATTCGTGCTCATGAACACTGTTGACTAAAAACACTCGTCGACGAGGCAGTATCGCAGTCAATGGTAAGCCTGTACCCGCAGTGTTGCTGGATGTTTTTTTCTTTCCTGAAGCTCTACTGTTTTGATGTCTTCCTTCTGCTTACTTTTTCCTCTCTTTACACGTATTTATTTATTACTCTGCTATTTTATGAACAAGCGGAAGCCAGAGCCATTATATCCACAAGTACGACCCGATGCCGAAAACGGTGATAACGATGCTACCTTGACGTGGTGACTGGGCTTGTACACATCGATCTGGAGGGCTATGTCGTTCAGGACTTTGAACACACGGGGTATAACGATGTCACACTAACCACATGGAAGCGGTCAGACGAGAATTAGTTGTACCCTTTGACTGGGTAGCAGTGTTCAAGAAGAAAGGCAGTATTCTATGGACATACAGCAGAAGTTACTTCACGGTAACTGTCCAATTAATGAAGAGAGATTCGAAAAGGATACTTTCAAACAAAGGGATTCGAACAGCACAACGGTTGATTGTGACCGTCGCCTACAGATCAATATGGTTCAAAAATCCTCGGTATCATTCGCAAGACTGGTTTAGCTGTGCATGCAGTTAATGGGCACAACAACAATCAGATTTAGGCAACAGTGGCTAGTCACTACGCCCTCGGGTCAGGCAAGCCTTTAAAATCCGGCTGAGTTAGATTTTTGGACCAGTGGCCTCGAATAGGGCTCCCCAAGAAATTCTTATTTTCCCTCACATCGTAGATGTGACTTTTGAACCGGATGTAGCGGGTGGGCCCTCAAGGTAACATGTCTTCTGTTGTCCTGCATAACGGACTTTTGAATGAAAAAATCAAGGTGACGCCATTGAGTCAGCGATCCAACCGAGCGTAAGCGACGACAAAATAAAAAAGCTGCTGTTCTCCAGCAACATCATTCAAACATTAACATTTTCGTTTAATTTTGCCAACCAATTGTTATACCTTTCCAGTACCTTCAGGTAATCATTGTTTTGTAAGACCAGGAACATTGGAAAACTTCATTGCTCTTAGTTTTCTCTTAAACTGCCTCATTCGTAGAATAATTATAGTAATATATAAATGAAACTACTCGGCTCAACATATGCTTATTCTGTAAACAGCTCAAGTCTGTGGACCGATATTTCTGGAATACATCGCTTTTAATAGAGTCTAGCAGGGGTGTCCGGTCTCTCCCTTCCTGCTGAATTTTGTGGTGGACGACATCTTAGAAAGTGAACTTGAGAAACCCATTAGGCTCGATGTTGAGTTCACCCCTAATATTATGCTCACTGACAAGGTGTATACGAACGACACTGTCTTACTTAAACCCTCTGCGGAGTGCATGTAGACCATAGTGATCAGGTTGAACAACTGAACGAGTCTGCATAAAATCCAGTTAAAGTCGAAAATATCTATTCCTGACAGGGTCATTCTCACTCCCACGATCATGTTGTAGACGATTCTTATGAGACTGTGGGAAGTTTTACATACTTAGACAGCAACATCTCTTCAGTCTAGAGTAGTACTGATGAATAATGCTTTGAACAGCAAAGGCATATGTTGCTTCAGTCAACCCGCGCTATCTGTGGTACTGGAAAGATGTCCGACTATCATTGTAAGGTAGAATGTAATCATGTTCATATGTTATCTGTTTTGTTCCTGAGGCAACCGTCAACACACCAACTGTGTTTGCCCATCGTTGTTTCTGCCAATTCGTTCTCGTTGTGTGGGATGATTATGTGAGCAACGTGGTAGTTCACAGTGTATATTTCGGAAGCTTCGGGATACGCGACTAGTTAGTAAAATACTCCATTTGCACAGATTGTGATGACTGTTTCATGTGAACCACATGCCATATGAACGCTTATGGCTGTAAGCCTTATTCATTAAGATCACCATGGGATGGACAAGCAACGATATGATCACAAAGTATGAGGGGCGTAGCTATTCCGTTAAATTGGTGGGCATCGCCCTTGTCGTCGGATGCATTTCGAGTACCGAATTTATTGATTGGGAATACCGTTTGAGTTGACCACTTGTCGCAATCAGTGATGTGCCTGCATTCACAACAATTACAACTTTCCTGTTTAGGTTTGCTTTTTCCGCTGTTTATACTGTTTGTTTAATCGAATCCTGCTACATTCCGTGCCATTGTTACGGTCAGCGTCTGATCGAGCCACAGTAGAAACATGGCTGATGTGAGTGAACGAACGAAGTTTGTCAACTGTTATCTCTTGTGGGGACCGCGGCCATCATTTCAGCAGTAATTTAACTTATTCTAGAGATAATTTCTGATGTCTAGTTCGCTGCTCAATGAACTGGCTTTGAGCAACATCATCTTCAGCTCACTTCACTTGAAAAAAATTAGAACGCAACCTGAATCTCCCAATATTGACTGGATGCAAGTGCACAATGAAGGGTGGTGAGTAATCATTATTTAGTGTTATAAATCAAAAGTATATAGCAAACGCTCGACAGTTGAAAACGTTGTGGTAACCTCCAGAGAAACCCAGCCATACGCCTGATAAAACCTTTTTAACCACATATGAAAGGAAGGATCGGGGGAGGGCAATATCACATGTTGATAGACATTATAAAAACATGCACACACTAGTTTAAACAAAATGCGCACCCACAGCAGCGACAGCTTGAAAGTCATGCTGTTTACATTCTGGAATACCTTCGAAGTGTTCAGTTGGTGAAGTGTATTCGGAAGGTATTGCGCGATTAGTGATGCTAGCTATTGATTTCATATTGACTGCATGTGTCATTTTGGTCTGTCCAGTGTACGGCCCATTTTGGAATGCCCTACATTATTTGATGATGCGATTGCCCCCCCCCCTCCTATCAATGAACACTACTGATCTACGCCATCCGAATTAGCATTTCTTTCACGTCCCATTGTTCACGGCCTATCGCTGCCATTTTAGTCGATGACATGACACGCATGCTCAACTTTCGCAACCAAACAGCTCACAAATGAACTGATGGGAATTCGGTTAGCACATCGTTGTTTAGGTTACCTAGTATTCTGCTTTCCGCTGATTATCGGTTATGCTGCCCATCAATTCAACCTTATTTCTCGTTGTTTATTCCAAGCGAACAGAGTAAATGGAAACGCACTAACTTTCTCTGAGTAGGTGATTACGATTAGTTAGATACGCCAATGACCAACATTAAACAACTGCGTTGAACGGAAACAGTGATAGACAGCCGTACAAGGTAGTATATATACATAAATCTTGACCACCTCGATTACCATCTTCGGTCAGATGCAATTGTGACGTCCATTTGACATACCTGTTTGCGTCACTGATTCATGTCACACCTGCCCAGCAATGTTGCCGGGCAAAACATTGTCAGTCCGTTTATTAGCCCTTTTCAAGTGTATCACTGTATCGGTGGTTTATTGATCCAATTCTCAACGGACCATTCAAAAAGATGATTCATTCAGTCTACTGAAAAGATTATTATGCATGACCGTCCTCACAATATCGTGTACGTCTCACCTGAAAGGCTACCGCTTAACCACACACTGCACTGTCGTTAGTAAGCCGTAATGAGCTTAACGCTATACTAGGCAACTGTTCTGTTTTCATATTGTCTTCCAGTTCACTTGTAGTTGCTATAACGTTTACATGCAGAGAACAAAGTTCTAAGCAGTTCAGCGAAGCGTAGAACCCATCCTGGAGTGGTTAAGACAAGTCCTGACGTAGCATGCCCAAACTGGTGAACCCCCTGATCGAAATCCCGCATTGTCGGTTTCTAAGCTCCTTATGACAATACGTAATTAAGTTAACCCACTCAGTTCATTCAAAATACTGCTACGCAATCAGGATCCGAAGTTACTAGTCTCTAAAACGGCATTTCTGATCCGAACTCATCAGGCTGCGTTGCGTGTGTGAAGCAATCCATCGTGTTGCCGTAATGTTGATCACATTACTAGAAACTATTCGTGTTTCGTGTGCTTATCCTTATTCATCTGTTATATGAGATTTACGTGTTTTTGACTGTTGAACGTGAACTGAACGTTAAGCGATTCTTGGCAAAAGGTCTATTGTTATGGAAAAAACTGCTGACAGAATGACAGCCTGCACTAGAACAGATATAAAACAACTCACGGCCACTATTCCTGCTCCAATGATTTTTCAAATCCATGCACACCCACCGTTTCTCTCGCCAAATAGGTTTAGACAAATCTAGATACTTTCTGCTGTTATATAAGCCCTACATCTGACCAGTTCATAGCTAACTGCCGAAAAGAGTATTGGGATCGTCAGATGGCTCACATTCAGTACTTTCGACAGTATTTTTCCCTCGGTATTGAAGTTTGAGTTAGGTATGCCGCATTTTCCATCGTTTTATAAATAAGCAGTTTGTACAAATTAGCCTCTCCGTACACTATACTCAACCGAAGTGGTATGCTCGGTGTTGTAAACCAATCAGTTTGAACTAATCACCGACATTTTCCCTGAATCATACTGCTGTCCTTGCTCGGTTAGCTAGCACACATCATTTCAGGTTCACAATCATTTGAAATCCAACTCTGAACTATTGTGTCTATAAGCTTGACACAACTGCCGACTAAACATTTCCATTTGTCCTCTCAAAATATCTCGTTACCTTGTCATTTCTGTTTTTCATAGGCTACATACTGTAGTTAGTGACTCAATCTGTTCAGTCGTGTTATAGATAATAAACTTTATAAATTGGTACACCCAGGGCCACCTTGTAATTACTTAAGCTACTGCGGTTGCTAACCGTAGTTGCAAATAGGAAGTCATGTCAAAGCACTTTTGTATGTTTGCGGAGAACCTTAATAATGATCAGGATTTACACTTTGCTGTACTTCCCACAGCTAATGGAAAATTGTCTGCTGAGTGACCGCACGCTGAAATATGGCAAGCTTGTCACACACATAAATGTGTACTACATATCGGAAATTTTTCCTACTCTTGATTGGTGGTCGTGCACATGCATGTATGTACAGTTTCCCGATGCATGTTTGACACGATTACTTGACATACTGAGCCAGTCTGTTTGTTAATTTACCAGCCTCTAGCAGGTAGCTGCGTTCGTTTTACTCAGCAAACAATTGTTTCGATTTGGAGACCTGTTGGCTCAATGGACCTGTGGGACTGTCCGTGAAGTTAACCAGGTGAGGTATAGGGTGTCACATACATAACTCGGTCCCATACCTGGCTTTTGTACACTTCGAAAGTAAAAATCACAGTCAGCTTCAGTTTCACTCGAGTGAAATTCGCAACCACAATAGGTTGTGTCTCGTTTGATGACGGACTTGCTCATCAACATTATTCCTCTATTTTTCTAGGCCGATGACAAGATCGCCAAGGTGGTCAAGCTGTTTGATACAAAACATACTTCTTCGCCACGAATTACCAGGCTGGTACAAAGTTTCTAGAAGTTGTGCATATGTGCAGCCGCAGGCTAACTGTCAGACTGAAAAACGTAAAGTATAATTTAAGCGCTTTTGAGATTTCAAGTTGAACATCACTCACAATTGATCGCAGCTGTCGCATTCTCATAGACTTTCAGTCGGCCCCCTTCGAAAAGAAGCACTAGACTCGAATTTCGCTATCATCAGAGCAGCTCGTCAGTAGTGCATATCCTTGCCACTATCAAGACTAGAACTCCGGCCACGCTTTTCATGAGGCAACTGTGTTTACCACTGCGCCATTGACCTCACATTAGGCACGACCGAATTATCATATGTGAACGCTCAACTATTTCGATTGTGAGTAATGATCAGGTTGCCCGATCGTCTTGAAATGGAGACACAGTAACTGTCCTGTTAACTCCAATCGATGCGACAGCTACGATCAATTGTGGGTGATGTTCAACTTGAAATAAACCAAATCCCCGACTACTCATTAGTAATCTAAAATATCGTCTAGCATGTTTAATGAGATCGGAGATTTCGACCTGTCCAGGAAGTCCTAATCGCGGGGTTATCGATTGCAGTTAACAGGACAATTACTGTGTCTCCATTTCGAGACGATCGGGCAACCTGATCATTACTCACAAACGAAAGTGGTTGAGCGTTTACATATGACAAATCGGTCGTGCCTAATGTGAGGTCAATGGCTCAGTGGTAAACACGGTTGCCTCGTGAATAGCGTGGCAGTGCTTTTGTCAAAACAATATCCGGAAGTCAACGAAGTCAGTGATTATGAAAGTTTAGTGCCTTTTCTTTAATATATGCACACAGTCTAGTGAGAGAAACGTTCGAACCTCCTCTAAATTCCGACTTTGTTAAGCACCAGTTTACAACTCACTCCATCCGTTATAATTCTATTTGTGGCCCAAAAAACATCGTAATTTCCGACACATTTATCACTGACGAAGTGGTTTCCTACACGAATGGATTGGTCCAAAATTCGTGTACGTAGACCACTGAACCATTCGGCACCAGAGATAAACACAGTTTCACTTAGTTAGGTTTTGTGATCGTTCCAAAGTTATGTGAACGGCATTGCATACATCAACATTGTTAGACGTAAAAATCGTAGGAAAGCCAAGAATCGAACTGCGAATCGAAGAATCTTTTGCACATTACCTATCCTACGCCGCCAAGTATATCAGAATAAGTCTACACGTTGACAGTTTCATATGGAGTCGCAGTATCACGGCGCGATGGATTGCTACCACTCGTGTCACAACTTCGAGTGTTGTGAATATCGTCTTTCGGTTAGTGATGTTCCCAAACTTTTAAGAATTAACTATTTCTACTATGACAAATTTGAACGAGGAATTCAGAACTAGTATTTCGCAGAATGATTCTTTTGAACACATATAGCTGAATTTCACCAGGTGCATAGTACAGTTGCCAGGTTTATACAGTGAACAGCAACCGCCATTGCGAAGCAGAATGACAAAATCAATAAGTGCAGAAACTTCGATGCACACCGGCTATCAAGACAAACTTTTACTGATGAAAGTTATTCTGTAGGCACAAAGTAGTTTTCACTCTGTCTTAGCTATCGCCTTTGCCAGTCGGATAGCCGTTTGTTGCATAACCTACTCGCAATGCATTCGCTAGATTTTATTGCTGTTAATCAATGACGCTGGTTCTGTGTGACGTGGTCCTTAACTCCGGTCGAATTAGGACCTTGTAGTGTCTATGGGTGCTATGAGTACCCTGACCTGATCGCGTAACTAGCTCTGCATTCTGCCTACTTGAGTGGCTCGGTACTCATTGGAAAGTTTATTAAGACCGTGAGATTTGACGCCAAGCTGTAGTGGTGTTTTTAAGTGTGATATCATGTTTGATATGATGTTGAACATTTGGTCTGCATGGAAATTATGTCTGATAACTGCCCGCAGACGTAGTTTTATCAGTGGTTATGCCATTGTTCTTGTAAGGTAAATGAGGGTAAACAGTCATTTTCAGAACAGCTGAAATCATCATAGCAACTGACTTTGTTTGTCAGATTTTTCAACAAATGCTAATAGATAATCATTTCTACTGAGTATGGTATGACAGATTTGTCTAGTGTGGTACGACAGAGTTTTGCCCAGACCACGCTCGTAGTGAATCGGAAGAAAATTATAACAATTCTTATACTGCCCCCTCTAAACATATTTCCGCAGTAGATAGCTGTTGTTACAACGTTGCTTGGGAAAATATATGATGGAATGTCTAACTAAAACAACTAGTGCTTGTGGTTCACGGGGGTAGTAACCGCTGATCTGGATACACCAGCCCCCACTTACAGGAAAACTTTTCCTTCAGTGAAATGCACTGATCTGCATGTGTTTCACTTTCACATTAGCTCATCATTTAGGTAACTAACACTGACCGACTGGACAAGAACAGCCTTCACCAGAAAGCCTCTCAGTCTTGAACCTTTGGACATACAGTAGATAAGCTGTGTGTGCGTAAAAACACAAATGGTTCAGCGCACGCCACTTGTGGCAACGTTTGTGTGCAAACGTCATTAGGCCTCGGTCACTGCGACATACCAATCCGGAAGCGGATATCAACAACCGTCCGTTTATCGCCTTGATTTTTTCTGTTTTACTTCGCAGTGTGCCTGAACTCTGTTATGTGAACCCGCAGCCTACCCGCAACCTATGTTTCGGATGAGATGCAAATAAACCCGATAAAGAGAAACCCTCTGTTAAGTCTGCATCTGACATTCTTGTTCTCCATTTTGTTGTACTAAGCTTGAAAAACAATCACATGTTTACCCATATTCTTTCAGCAGAGTATGAGACTTATGACGTATTCGTATATCGGACTTAGACTGTACATATCAGTTGGTCTTCGCCCAATTTATGAATGAACTGGGCGGCAAAATAAGCGTGAGTGTGATCACATCAAGGGTGGAATTTGATGGGTTTTCTTGCACAAATAATTTGCTATGGCAATTATATTAGTGCCTTTTTAAGTAGTAGAATGATTGCATCACATATTTCCAACATCTTTTTACAGATCAGCTGAGTTGAGAAGCGACCGACTGGATAAAGATGGTTCATGATTCATTTTCTTATCAGAAGACAAAACAATCCTTTCTAGACTGATGCCCATTATTCTGTTTGTGTTTTATGTTACTTCATTCCAACATTTCATTTCACCAAACCTTTCGGTGAGCTGTTCAGTGCATATGGAATTCGTGTTTTTTTAATTTCTATTCAAAGTGGACATGTTCAGACTGTTCACCTGTTCATGTTCTATGGTTGTTTTTATGTCATCGAAGTTCACGGAATTGAGTGTACAAAGTAATATTTTTACCCATTGCTTTCTTTGTTTTATTTCTGTTGTACGACCGGCCGGTTGATGGAAACACTGGATAATTCGGTAAGCAGTACCTGATAAATTATTTGAAAACAGTTCAAACGGTTATTACGTAGATCATCTATGGTATTCGTATGTCTGTTTCTATCTGTTCACATGCAAGTAAGCGTGACAGTGTGGGCATTACGTTTCATCGAGCTTTTACGGCGGGGCTTGGTGATTGATATTTTTAGAGCCAGTGAGCACGCAAGATACTATGTTGTAGTTTTAAAATTTTATAGATCTATCCACTGTAGACCCATTGGTTATGTCACGCTTATGTGTAGAGCTATCATAATTTATCACTGTGTAGCACCCGCAATTAAGGATTTTGGATAGTCCTACAAATCGTACTTGTGTAGAGGATTGGAAGGTTTCTATCTAGAACCGCGCCTATTCTTCACAACGATTAAACCAGAATACCGATTAATGGACAACGACGTTTATTACAAGTAGACTGGTAAAATGGGCTGTAAACAAAGCACGCCAGAAGCAAAGCATGACCAACTAGCAGCAAGCGACCGGAAATCGTTATTATTATGGCGTTGGACGGTCGAACCAATGAGAGAATGCAGACATACAGACAAACAATGTCAATCGTCTCAACAACCAAAATAAATAGCAAGATAGTTGCAATATGTGGCAAACCAACAGTGTCTCTACAGAGGTCCTGTTATGAACCGCGTGGATTGACAATTGATGAAAGTTCACTAACGACCGGCATTCACCAGAACCCGGCTTAGCTGCGACGGTTGCACTAACAATTCACGTTATCAATGCCTATACGACGACGCACGTACTACCGCAAATAAAGAAGGCTGGAAGACAGGGAACATTCAGCTAAGGGTATATTTGATCTCAATCAAACGTTTGTCGAATACACTGGAGGAATCCACCGTATTTATAGTGTTCAAGTGGAGGCTCATACAGTGGTGGAAGCTCACAACGTGGGTAGGCTTATACAATGTGAAGAATAAAAAAAAACATTTTTGGGTTAATTCTGGCATTATCCCAACACCTCCCTTTTGAGCCTTCTCATCAGTACCGCTTGGTCCTGGGATTCACTTGTAGTGGGTGGACTGGATGTCTCATTCGGTCTGTCCATCGTCTCCGGAGCAGTCTGTCGTCAGTTCACAGATCTGTCGTAGGAATTAGATATCTGACGACCGGGGGGATTGTGGACGTGTCCAGTAGAACGTCCAGTGGAAGCGACTGCTGTGTTTCACGCATTGATGCATCTGGATGCCGGGGTTGAAGCTGATATCGATGGCGAATCCAGGTGGAGTTGCCAACTGAGACTTCGAGGAGTACCTTCCCTCTGCTAGCATTCACTACTCCATCTATCCACTCCTGTGTAGGGCGGTAGTCACGCGCGTACACTGGTGAACCGATAGGGAACTCGGTGTGAGCATCCGTCTGGCCTGGCTGATGTGGCAGCGTGTCTGTCGGAATGAGGGCATGATGTACTGTGCCCAGTTTGCGACCTCTCAAAACTTCAGATGGCGAGCGACCGTCAGAAGCTGCTGGGTTTGGTGTAGACTGTTAAACCAGCAGGAAGGTTTGCAGAATCTCATCCATCGTCCCCTCCCCGCGCGACTTGAGAAGTGCTCCTTTCAGAGCATTGACGAAGCTTTCGGCCTGACCGTTGGACTGCGGGTGGTACGGCGGCGAGAACACATGCTGGAAATTGGAGCGGCTGCAGAAATCGCGAAACTGTGCGGACGGGAATTGTTACCCATTGTCCGACACAAGTATCTCAGGGAACCCGTGCTGACTGAATATCTTCTGTAGCGCTACGATTGTGGTTGAAAATGTAGCCGAATGGAGTGGGGCGATTTCTGGCCACTTCGAATACCCCAGCAAACAAAACGGAGTTGGCCCGGAGTCGGACCGTGTCTGGCCACCAGTCGGAACGGATCCGGCCTGCACCAGTTACCGGAGTCGGTCCGACTCCGATTTGGCCAGAGGAGCAGTCGGTCAGCGAAAACATTTGCGAGCGCTCCGTTTACTGAATTTTACGATGTTACTGGCACGACCGTTCCCTTAGTGTTCCCTGAATGCCTAATATACCCAACCACGATAAGAGCTACCGTCTACTTTCATAAACCTAACAACGAATTCGTAAATCTTGGAATTATTGAAAAAACCAGTTAACAATTTTTTAATGAAAAGAAAGACCGCAGGCAGTTAACAGAAGGTCCCACGTATCAAAATGAACGTCCTGTTTTCCGTCAATATCTTCAAGATGTTGATATTCATTACATGCCTTGATACCTGCAAAAGAAGCAAGTTTTTAGCACGAATTACAAGTAGAATATCTCAGCTAATAAGCAAGATACAACAATAATGTATTTGGACAATCTTATAGAGAACTTACAGTTGTTTCAGAAAATGAAGGATTCATTCATGAATGCTTTCGGAATGATGTAGGAAGTTTCATTGAACTTGTACAAATTCCACTTCCTGCAAAAGAAACAAGTTTACCGAATTACGTGTAGCTCGTGTAATTAATTCACCCTGAATAAGGCCGGAACAAACAACTTGATATAATGAAATTAATTTAACGCATTTACAAAGTTTTCAACGAAACACTGAATGATCACAGACCGCAAGCGATGCAACACAGCCGAACTCACCACGCACGAAACAAATGAAACCGTTAATGCGCGTTCAATAGAGGCACGGATTAAAACAAAGGCGCACAAAATTGTGGTAATCGTGAATGCATTGGGTTTAAACCTTATGAGTATGATAATGTGTTTTAGAAATTTTTAACATCCCGTTTGAATACCACAGTGAGCGTAGTTAATACCAGCTATTATTCTTATATGATTCGCTTATTGTGTGGCCAACACCTCAGAGTTGGCCAACACCTCGGAGTTGGCCATGTGTTTGCTGGGACGCGTCCACCAGGACAAGATACATCACTCCATTAATAGGTCCAGCGAAGTCAAGATGGATGCGCGACCAAGGATCTTTCGGAAGATTCCAAGGGACTGGATCCTGCTTCTTTGGAAGCTTAGCGGCCTGTTGGCATTTCGAGCAACGCTTGACCAACTCCGAGATGTGGTCGTCCATGCCGGGCCAGTACGCAAGCCCGCGTGCAATCGCTTTCATTCGGCTTATCCCCGGATGACCGGAATGAAACTGTTGGAGAACAGCTCGTCGGAGAGATCGAGGAACCACGACCCGATCGGCGAACATGAGGCAAGAGTCCACAACGGCCAAGGACACATCGAAGGAATAGTTGATGGGTTTCTTCGGACAACAGAACGTTAGGCCAACGAGATCGAACCTATTAAATTACTTGTACAAGGGCCGGGTCCTCTGCGGTTGCGTTTCGAATGTCATCGATGGTTACTGGAATTCCGCGGATAGCATCGTTGAGCTGGCGGCGTATATCGTTCTCGAATGACAAGGATGCAGTCACTGTATCGTCCTCTGAAACCTGGTGATTGCTGATGAGGCGTGACAGACCATCGGCTTGACCAAAATCCTCCGTGCGGCGATAGTCAATCGAAAGGTCGTACCCCAGTAGTACCGCTGCCCATCGTTGCAGTCGGTTGGCGGAATAGACCGGGATCCACTTCTTCGAACCGAACACGAACAAGAGTGGCTTGTGGTCGGTGAGCAGTAAGCAATGCCGACCATAGAGAAGCTAGTGAAACTTCACCGCAAAGATGATAGCCAGGACTTCCTTCTCGATTTGTCCATAATTCTTTTCCGCAGGACTCAGTGTA
>JTDE01001668.1:74921-120772 GCA_014338405.1 Paragonimus skrjabini miyazakii | reverse complement strand
GTCACGTATACACATTTGAACTGTGCTATCTCGCCTTTAGTATTTCTAAACTTCAAGTTAGTAGACCAATCTGTAAACCCGTGAACTTTACCACGTAAATGGAACAGTAATGACCCAGACTTTAGTGAGTTTGTAGTGCTTGTTTAGCATAGTTTTCTACTACTGAATTTCTTAGCAATAAATGTAATCACTAGCATTGTCGGTTGATATTGCAATATGTAATACTCGGAATTAGGGACTTCGAATAGCCCTAAAAATTGTACTCAAATTGAAAATTGCCACACAAGTAATAAGCAGTTCATATTCATGAGACAAGAAACCAAATTTATGTGTGTACAACAGTATTAAAGAAACCACAGTCTATCACTGACTGGTCGTACTAGCACATATAAAGTCACAAACTATACGTTAATTGGTGCAATACAGAACAAACAAATTAGCGAATAGCAGAAAACACAACATTGAGACTGTCCAATCCTGATCTAGTATCTTTAACGCAACCTTTGAATTGATCCCCTGTCAAGTCTTCTATTGTGTCGGGTTTTGGATAAGCGGTTCATCGAGTAGGTTTTTACCACGTCATGGTTCACTGGACGTACTTGAACTTTCCATGAATCGCCAGGTGCAGTAGGACCCGGCTAGTCCAAGGAAGAGAACAGACAACAGCTCTTGATTAGAATCTGTGGCGTTGTGTTTGATTGTAACTCTGCAGCTTGCAAAATGATAAGGGGGAAAACTCTGAACAAGTTGATCACAAAACTATTCAGCATTCATTATCTTCCAGGCTTCAATAAACTTATTAAACTAGGCTATGGTAAAAATCAGATTAGATAGTTATGTCATGTACTAAGGATGTCAGCTAGTCATCTGATACACCGAGCACTGTTTGCCGACGCTGCGGCCGATTGGCGCAAGGTGCGAGGTGGACAAGTGATGACCTGGTGTAGACAAATGAAATCGTTCACGAAGGGGTTGGCTACTCTAGATCGGGTTCGTCTTCCGGGCTGGAGTTCTCGCGACTAACAGAGTCGGTGGCTTGAGACGTTAGGTGAGATGGCGGCTAACCGAGTTCAGTGGCGTGACTGTTGTCGTTGTTTTATCCAGTTATATGTGAAGTGAGTGAACTTAATGACGCGGGACAGTGATAGCCGCAAGGAAGCTGTCCTGTTGATGACGCCTCACTTTCACTTACAACTTGGTTGTTTGTTTGCAAGGTGTAGGCGCCTTGATGTTATTTGTTTGAATGTAGACGTAGCTATTTTTTAGTGGTTAGGTCCCTTCCCCTTCCATTTTTTCTTCTCTCTTCCTATACAGGATTTGCTTTTTCTTCTTCGTTGTTGTGTGGCAGTTAAGCATCAGTGTGAACCACTGATGTATTGCTGTCTATTATGATGATGATGAGCATACAACTGCTCTATAGCATTTCAACGTAACAAACGTTCAACAAATACGTGTAATGATGTGCATGATGTCAAGCTGTTCAACGAAAAAAATAATGTTATGGAACTGTATGAGGGCTTCAAAATAATGTTTATCTTCAGTGTCATTTATTCGAGTGTGATACAATTTTTCCAGTACATGCTTAAACCTGAAAGCAAATATTCCTTGTTGCAACAAACATTAGTGGTAATTCGTCAAAATTTATCTCAGTATTTTGTGATTTCAAAAATATTTGACATGTGGTAAAATGTTTACTTTTGTTCGGTGATCAACTTTTTTGATAATCGAAGCATAATTTAACAAGGCTGCTGTAGCACGTGTTAATTTTAATGCTTCCGTCGTATCTATCACACTAATCTGACTCAATTTTGGACTGCATTTCGGTAACCCTATCAATAAACTTATAAGTAGTTGTATGTTAAAACTTTTCATAATTTTTTATATTCTGGCGTGATTCAAATGATAGCACGGTGTGTTTGGTTGAATAAAAACGAGAAATAACTATAGTAAAATGGTGACTGCTGCGAGTTCATTTGTGTATCCAATTGCTGAAACCAATTAAGTCAATCCGCGGTTGTTAGTATACAAGGAGATTCGAGCACGAAATTTAAGCGCGAAAATATGTTAACTAAAAGTTTGCGATAAAAAAAGATTGTGGGTTAGAAATTCATAGTCATCTCCAATGAATATGTTAGCACAGTGTTGTTTTATCATTTGATGACAGTGAAAACTGAGAAGGAATACGCGCAAATACAGAAAATGTGTGCTTTGTGGTTAACGTGAACCCAAAATTTCAGGTACATTTAAATTTTCTTATATAGCTTTATCTACCGGGCACACACACAGAGAATGAAATCTATCCATTCTACTTGACAATACCTGTAGGTTGGTTGATATTTTGAGGACTACCATATCATTACCTTGTTGTTAAGTTTTATGCTTCCTCTAGTAATATAGTAAATTAATTGATAAATCAAATTCAAAATAGGCAATAGCTTCAAGTTGTTGAAACAGTTGTTCTCACTGAAAGACAACAGAAGATTGATTTCATCCAGAAAACGATTTGCTACAGACAGGAATTTTGTATACTCAACGTTTGCTACTTTTAGAATAGAGCGCGCCAATGAAGCAATATTTTTGCCTAACAAACACGGTCTGGGTGCCATGGTGACGGCAACATTGGCCATTCCATTCAATACTGATTGACTGGAGTGAGCTCATTTGCGGCAAACGGACCGTATCATTCGCATTTATGGACGTTAGCACAATACAGATATTGAAGGGTAGTTTCAACAAACGTTTCTTCCTCTGGCTAGTATACTAAAATATACAACCAATATATCATTTTTAACTGTTCGTGTGAAGTTTTTTCGCAGTAAAATCATGTAATTGACATGACAGAATCAACTCTGATTAACTTCATCAGTTTTATGTTTCAGAAATAAATTGATAATTGCGTTCTCTTTTAAGAAAAGTATAATCGTAGATGAAAATATGGCCAAAAATATATACAGGTAGAATTTGAATAATGCGAATATCGCTGAGAGAAAAATGTATAGATAAATATTATTACAACAAGAATCTAACCACAGTATCGGTGGAAAAAGAATGTTTGGAAGAATTTGTTGGAGGCTTAGTTCAGATGATTGATGATTTATTAAGGGCTCTACACTTAGTCTGAAGATGAAATTCCGATCACTATTCCTTTATGTTTCTATAATATTACAAAGCAAAATGAAATAATTAACAGCAGTATACTGATCCAAATACGCCGTCAGTATATGATCGGTTTCATGGTTGTTGCTGATCACCATATACGATTACCCAGTGAAACGTGACCATGGATTCTATTAAAGAGTTGGCGGATGCTGAGATTAATAAAGATTGAATTATTTGTGATTTAGTTTTGTCGTTTATTTCAGACTCAATATGCTCAGTATATCAGTGTGAATAGTAATAACACTAAACTGTATAATGTGGTTAATTCTCTTCCAAAATATGTGGAAGCCATTCACAACTCATTTTGATCGAACGTTAGCAAATGAGACTTTTGTTAAGCGTTACCGTAATTGAGTAATGTTTCTAGTATGTTTAAGTGTTGCATTTATTTTCTTCCCGGTCACCATCACCCCTTGGTTTAGCTGTTAAGTGCTTAGATTACAATCTCTCGTTTATTCACGGGTCGTAGGTTCGATTATTCGGCACTTAGAGTATCGATGAAACCCAGCTAAGTCGGAACTGCTGCCCATCCTTCCGTTGGTAGCCATTGGAATCAACTGTTTGCAAAATTAACTACCTTCTTTAGCAAATAAATTAGTGTTCTACGTTCACTTGTGGAAGGGTTGCATACTACTTGTTTATTCATTTGAGTAGGCTGAAGCTTCGGTAGTACGCACGGTTAAAATCTGATCGGGATAGAAACACTTCGATGAATTTTTGTATGACGGTTCAATTACTAAGCTAAATTCACGAATATTCTTCCAATGCACTTTGGCAATAGGTGTCATATATTGAAACAAGCTATTGAGATATTAGGATAGAAAGACGAAAGTTTGACATACTGTTTATTCATAAGAAATATTTGCACAGAAAACTACATCGAAGGCGTGCATGAATATCATTATTATGAGCAGAAGGCTGTGTTGTGAACAACCGAAAACCCAATTCGAGTTGCTTTACGTATTAATGTGAATCGTTGTATTCTTGTCTAGTAAGGGCTGTAATCTATTAGTTTATTGTGTCATGAATACAAGTTACGATATCACAGCGCATCCTTCGATTGTCTACATCTTTTGTGTAGTGTAATTCAACACAACGCGGTTACGCGACGATTTAATCAAAACAAATCCTACCAACCCTTTGGGGCAGAGGGTTGAGACAGAATACGGCATCGAACCATCGGTATTGCCTTCTATCCGAGTCGGATGAACGAACAACCACTACAACACAATTTGAAACACTAAGTTCCCATTTAATCACTTCATCAGAGCAGAAAGAAGACATATTGTGATATGTTAACATTTCGTTTACTCTCATCAATCACAAACATGCAAGTTATATAAAACACAGAGATATGGACAGACAGACATCAAGTATTATGTAATCACGATCATGGCAACCCGATAGATTGCGATTGATGAGAGTAAACGAAATGTTAGCAACACAATTGATAAATAACTGATCCCACTGAGACAGGAGATTATGCACAATATAGATCACGTCGACCAGCTTTAGCATCACAGGGTATTCCGGCTGCTTTAACTTATTGTCGGTTAACCACGGATGTTTAAATTGACACTTGTTGTTCCAACCTGATGTGTCAACTGGCAACTATGCATGACTCCTCCAGTTCCAGTTTAATGAGTCACATGAAAATCGATCATTTTGTGACTACAAATCAAAAATTAAGTTGAAAGCAACATGACTTGTGGTAATGTAGAATTGTTATGGTTTTTGTTCTTTGCACACCAAGTGAGTATAAGTATGAAACACTTATCAGAAAGTGTGTCGGTTACGATATTCGGAATTGTCGCAACTTCCATCACTTCTCATTTATGAGAACGATATCGATATCCATGCGTGAGTCTGAGTTGATTCACAATACTGTTATTAAATAAAACATCATCTGGTCAAATTGGCATTGTTTGCCTTTTAAGAAGACTCATTTGTGAAGAAAGAATTACTAGTTCACAAGAGTTCACTAAATGCACAGAATACGGATAATCAGATAATTGTCCAAAAAATGATCACGGACAACAAAATTCCACGTGAATCCAGCTCATGTGCCAAGACTACACTCTCCGAGTGATTGATTCGAATCGAAACATGTTATTGACCACACGATCGATACAGAACGAGAAGATTGAAAGACCTGAAGTACTCCAGTATTCGGCTAAAACTCGGGAAAAGTCGGCATATATTTATTATATAACAAAATGTTATATAGCAAAGGGTTTATATAGCAAAGGATTGCCTACGTCTGAGCTAGAACACCTTCTTCTACTATGCACAAGGAAAGTAAAGGTCTAGTTCAACGGAAGTGGCTATACACAAATCGATAGTGCTGCTATGGGTGGCCCATTCGGTCTGCTACTAGCCGATATTTTCGTTGCCCATCTGGAGCAGAACTCAGACGCTGTTATCAGTCAGACTCATTCCTATCGGCGTTATGTTGATGATGTGTTGATAGTTACCGATATCAGGGAGTTGGCAACCAGTATGCTCCGTTCAGTGAATAGGCTGAATTCCAAAGTAAGTTTCACCATTAAACACAAACAGAATGAAAACCTGGCGTTTTTGGATATTCTCATGAAGCGCCAGAACAGCCGTTGCTTACTGCGGTCTGTCTGTCGGAAACACACTTGAATTGGACAGTACTTGAACTTTCACGGTTTTGTGCCGATCCACTATAAGCGTGGTCTGGTCAGGACCTTGTTCTATCGCGCAACAAAAATTTGCCCAAGAGAAACATTGACCAAAGTGATACCATTGTTGAGAATCACGCTAAAAAAAATGGCTATCTATCGGCATTTGTTGAGAAATTCAGCAAACGAAAGCCGGCCGCCGCGATGTGTTCAACAGCTCACAAACTAAATCTCTATCTCCGTTTGCCATACAAAGATGATGACAGTGCCACTGTTGAAAACCCATCTCACGGCAGGTTTGGGACGCACGTTCTATGCAGCCCAGTTGGTCATGTTGTTCACCACCACCCGAATCCCAACACCAGCTTTGAAAACATCGCTACCGTTCAACGCCAAATATCAAATCCATGAATTTTCGTATGAGTGCCGGGTCACTTACAGAACGGAGCGGCAGTTACGTAGTTGGGTCAACGAACACATTCCAGTTTGGGTTCGCAAAACGCTCATGGATATCACATTACCGGGCTCAAGTTAGAATGTAACAAATCACAAGGAACCAGCGTCATCGATCGCCCGACACCAGTTGACTTGTCAACTCCAAGTGAACCTGGAAGGCGTTTCGGATACGTTACGTAACAAAACTCGAAGGCTTTTCCAGTTCGCGGAGTCGGTAGCAATTAGCAAATGGAAGCTACCTTCTCTGTGTGCAGAAAGACTTGTTCGTCAGTACCAAATTGCCCTGGTAATGGATGTGTATGTGTATGTGTGTGCGTGTGTTTGTGTAATTGTTGATTTTGTTGTTTAGCTTCACAATGCCCGTTGAACTTTGCTATATAAACCCACAGACTGCAGTATATACTTGATGAGATGCACCGAAATGTGCTCGAGAAATACATCGTGCAAAAACTGTTTCTGACTTCTCTGTTCAGAGCGCGAAATATTTTCTAACGTTGTTTGCTGTTTGAAAGTTGTCATACAGCTGCATCTTATCATCAACCTTGTCCAGATCACCCACTCTTTCATCAGGTAAGAGGTCCACCCTGAACACATTGTGAGTATCGGGGACACTCCTCCATTATGCCACCTGTGACAACGTTAGACAAAAATGATGAAGGTGAATAACCTTGACGTACATCACTCTTGGTTCTGAAACTCTCATTGTATACACCGTAGATCCTAACCTGTGTTGAAGCATATAAGTAAAGCGCCAACATACTTGTCCACCTAGTTATTTTGCATACTGCTGCGTTTAAGTGACTCTAAAAGCGTAAAAAGATCCATTGAATCGAACCTACCTTTATAATCGAGATAACCGCCAGTGATTTGCCGTCACTAAGTATGAGGTTGAATCAGAATTTCATGAACAGTGCAAATTTGAGCAATATATCCTGGTTCTGAATGATACTTCGCCTACTGTTCCCGGATGTCTTCTCCTCAGGTTGCAGTGAGTGGATGAACTATGGTGAAAGCTGGATTCCTAGCTATGTCTGACGTGAAGCTAAGCCATCCATAATACTCTCAAAAGTCCCCTGACTCCTATCTCTAATATGGGGACTATTTCAGAGTGACTCTAGTGAGCACAGATTCTCTGTTGTCTACACTAATCGTACCAATCGAGTCAAGACCTGTAATAACGTCTTCTTCCGGTACGGGCTCATCTGGGCTAGCAGCCCTATTATTTTTGAGAACTAAAATGTTACAGCGGATTTCATTTTCTGCAGATGATTCTAAATTTATCAAAGTGTGTGGTGATAGCAAGGTGAAAGCTAGAGGCCAGCTAAATTTGCTTTCAAAATATTCTGCTTCGCAGTCTAACATTTTGGACCTATCATATGTAAGTGTTTGTTGTCAGATTGAGAGTTCCACTGCGAGATGAATGCTCTGGACCAGCAATACGGATAGACTTTAAGAATCTTCCAGTGTTCCGTAAAGCAAAAGCGTTTCTCATTCCTTAAAGCTTCTCATTTAAGCAAGCCACCCGACCACCGATCAGATTGCGTCATGATCTTTTGCGGGTATTGCTCCGCAACTTCTCAAATGAACTGACAAAAAGAATATTCCGTCTGATATTTAACAACTCTACAACTTCTCTGAGATTTATTGTTTGTGTTACCCATGAAAGATTGTACTGCATGCTACTCTACCTGTATTGTGAATGTCCTACGAGATTTGGATCATACAGCCGTTGAGATCTTCGGGGTTGAAACTGCTGAGCTTGCGTTCTGGGATAAGTCGGTACTTATAATTTACCACCCGCCTAATCGGTTTCTCAATGGTCAGCTGTTGTAGTCGTTGTCAATCGAAACTAAAAGCAAAATTGGTTATTCTACCTACGTGAGCAGGTTTGAGTTTATTACGATAGTGAGACACAATCGATAGTCTAGCACTATCGATCAGCCAACAATGAAATAAAGCAGACAAACGTTTTATTCGGCACAAAATAATGTGTACATTACCAAATCTTACCACGATTGTGGCAGACCAGGTTTAACATGTCTTATAGCCACTAATTACGGTCGGACTGATGAGAAAAAATACGCGAACAAGACGGCCTTTTATAACACCTTGTTTGCGTACTTTACTGGGGTTTCAACTACATATACTCTATATCGTTAAGTTTTGGGATGATCGATTGCCACATTCACCGTTTAAAACAATAGCGGATCCAGTTAGAAACGCCAGGAGCGTGTGTAAATGCCGATGGACGGCACCCCGCATCTTCCGTTGCAAGGCACATAATACAAACAGGACACACAGTCAACGTTTCTGACGCGTTCTCGATGATCTTTCGAAGCAACCGGAAACGCATACTCCAGTTTGCTGAGGCTTTGGCCATTAAACGTCACAGTCCCCCCTCTGTGTGTTCAAAAACAATTTGTGTTGACACTGCGGCTACCCTGGTAGTCAGCATTCCCACAATTTTGATTTTTCATTTTTGGTGTCTGTCCGTTTAATCCCTTAAACCATGACTTCTGCTCTGTGGAATTTTGACTCGTTTAAAATTAGTTACATGTCCATGTGTGATCACGATGTACAAAGTATTGCTCCCAAGAACTTCACATGAATTGCGTCTTCTCATTGTTTTATTCAAGTTCATCAAAGGAACAAACTGTTTCAAATAGCCAGTAGAACAGATAAGCAGAAAGTGGTATTAGTAAGGAATATGTTGCAACAAACCTGGTCGATTTCGAAGAAAACCAGTGCTTGAGCACTTTGTAACATCAAAAAACAATTCATAACATATAAATACAAAGTTACACAAACAAAGTCAACGCTGGTCAATGTAGTTTTAAAAAACACATGAAATCCAGTTATCTATGGCAAGATGTTCGCGTTCTTGTGGGCTTCATCAAATCAGATTTGTTTAGTTTGCATCTTATTCAGCCGACGATTTGTAAACTTGGTTTGATTGCTTCAATCTATCTGTTACCTCGGTTCGAAATGGTCCACAATGGCTTATCACAAATATTGTTTGTAATATCAGAGCAAATCATCCACGTAGTCGCAACTGGATCGACGGTTTTGAAGATTGTGGTTCAGACTGCGTATGCACCTTCCTTTCTTGACGCGCGTAACCTATTTGTTGGTTTGTGAATAAACAACCCTTGCATCATTTGCGTTTTTGGTTGACAACACTAGTGTCACAGTGAGGGTTCGCTGAACCACTTTAATTTAAAGGTCTATCAACACAGATCTTCGCAAAGTGTTGGTAGCTTGGCAGAATGCTTTTGTCTGCGCTCTGTTCCACCGTGTTGATACCGTTCGTTTCGTTTAAAACACAATGACTATGTGACCAAGTCATGTTGTAGTACACTGTGGTGCTTTAATCAGTTTTATACAACCTAGAACTTAGTCACAAAGATGTCACTGGTTTGAAAGCATTGTATCCGTTATCCTCATATATATACCTCACCGCGTGAAGAACCGGTCCCCATCTACGCACATGAAATACTACGACTTTTCAGCTGTGCTAATTTGGTTATTGTATTCTCTATTCTAAATGATGTGTGAATGCGTCAGTCAAAATGAGCTTAACGAAACAATTCAGCGAATTGTATAATGTACCACTAAATGCAAATGGTGTCAAACTTCTGAAAGAAGGTATATCAGTCATTTTTTAATCATTAATAAAAGACTGTTTCCAAAGTTATCACAGAAAGAAAACAAACGTGTTATGTGTGTGAATTATCGGTGCCAATCTTGTGTGAAATGCAACGGTCGGTTTACATCTTTTTTATTTAATTTACATAGGAAAAACTATACACCAACTTGTTTACCATGAAGTTTTTTTGTATGACAAGAATGTTTGGAAAGCATATGTTCATCCTTTTAGACATCGTGTGCATTAATTACACGTATTCTACATGTTGTCGGGAGCCCGTGTTCGAATTCGGATGTGCCTGGGCAACTATTCTAATGTTTGAAACTTGAAATAAATATTTAAATGTACATTATTTAGTATTTTACAAAGAAAGGGCATGAGTAATTGATCATAGGAAATGAGTCTGAAACTTTCGCAGTAATTATTTGAGTGCTGTTTTTCATATTAGGTGAATAAATAGTAGGAGATTAACAGGCGTACAATTTTATGGCAGGTTATTTTGTATCATACTTGTTCAGAACTCTACAAAGCCGAAAGAAACAAAAGTTGTTATTAACTCGAGCCGTAAATGTTTGTATAAACCCTAATGCTCATTTGTCAACTGTTGGAACTTAGAATGAGAACATTCACTAAATGGTCGGATTTGGATAGATACGTTTCATACTTTGAATGGATTGAATATGTGATGGATTGCAGTAAGTTATGTAACAGGTCCTTGTCTAGAAAATGTTTGGTTAAACCGAAAGGAGTTCAAAAGAAGTAGTAGTGTTTCAGTGTTTAGATCCACTCGGGAGAAACTTTGTAGAATGGAGTTAATTTGAATGACTACAATGGTTAGTTTGAAGTCAAGTCGACTGGTCTGTTTTCTTTCGTGAGTGTTTAACCTCATACCAAATATACATCAATAAATGAGCGTATATATTGTAGATATCTAAATTTAATTCAAATCTGAAATGCTCGCGAGTGGATTAGAAAGTGGCGGAGTTAGTAATTCTTTTGGTTCCAACTCGTTATGGTTTAAGTGAGCGTTAATGGAGAAATGAAATAAAATACTTTCATAAGGTCAGCCTATTTCTAAAGCTAGCGTTTTTGTTTCAATTTTTTCATGGCAGTTAGACCGCACCCATTTATAAACTGCATATTTTTAGATTAAGGGGAACAGGAGTTAACAGGCTCTAGGATAAAACTTCTGTCAAATGTAATAAAACTTCTGACGGAGTTTTCCCCACAGTAGTCAATAATCAATCGATTTGTGCAGTAAAGACGGGTACAATATTCACGGTTCATATTAGGTGGAGAAGGTATGCATATCTATAAAAATGACAGATGGGCGGTATTTTTAGGGTTTTAAACTTGCAACTCATCTCTGATTTAACCATTCAGGACATTAAGCAAGAGATCTGTTGTTTTATAGATTCACTTTGGCTAATTCTTTAAGAAGTCTTCTTCCGTAAGATTTCAGATGCTTGAAAACAAACGTGATTTATCTTACTTTTTCGATGTCATTTAACTTTTTTCGATGGATACATCATCTAATACATTTTGCGCGTTTCTATTACAGTTGACCCAAATTCATTGGAACTAAACAAGCTAAAAGATGAACTCCTTGTTGCTCATCAAGAACATCTGGATCTTAGGTTTGTTCACCGAATTTCATATATGTGGTATCTTTAAACGATGAAAGGATTCATATGAAAAAATGTTGTATAACGTTATATCAGATGACTCTGTCACAGTGACTGACCAAAATCAATCACTTGGCTTAACTAACGATAAAGTTACAGATTTGTGTCCAGCTTCTTGTTCGAGCAGCTCACCATAAGCTCGGACATTTTGGTACAACCAAAGCTAACGAGCACACTTTGAATCATGTGATATGTGGGAAGTTGATGACAAGTGAAGCTAAGTTTTCGTTTACAGAATTCATAAATGTGGTGCAGTTCGAGTAGACCAGTTGCATCCTGGCACATGTATTTGTCCGATATCCACAATACTGGCTTTGAGTACAGCGGGTTTACCAATACGGATCGTGGTAACGCCATACCATATCAATAAGATTCACTTGGGTACTGGCCGCATCTAGGAGATTCTGTCAACTTCCGACCTGGTTCTGAGTCACATGTTTATTCCAAGTCAAGAAAAGCTTTTCCTGGCCGTAGGATAAAAATTTAGAATGATCAATTACTTACAGTGATTAAATGTTTCATGTAAATATTGCAAGTTATTCGAGTTAAAACTTGCCAGGTAACCTTTTCGGATGTAAGTCTCGGTCAAATGATAGGCTTGTCAATTAAGAAATGGTTGAACAGTATATTTTATGTAAACAATAGTTCACCTTCAATCAGTATTGAATAAATAGAAACGAAGCAGAGCAATTTATAATAGAGAAAATGGGCTGAATACAAATGGATTCTCTTTGTAAATTTGTTGCAAAAAAACGAAGTACATAAAAATAATAGAACTGTTCAACATCTTACTACAAACATTATACTATACTTGGAGTTGTAGTTGAACGACTCTACCAGAAAGGTAATATCTTCCACAGAAAGTGTACGGGAGAGAACAAAAGAGAAGTAAAACTAATGGAAGAGAAAGTGCTCATTTGCGAACTGGTAAATAAGAGAATGAAGCGTAGATGTAAACATTTGAAGTAGAAGGTATTAGACAATTGTATTGTCACGTTGCAAGAATTCGTTGGAACGTAAAATAGCAGAAGCAGATTGTGGAATAAAAACCATCCTAATAGCTGATAGAAGAAAACTCCAGTTTAAGGTTATGTACAGTAAATGTCGGACAACTGTTAGCACAGAGAATGCTCTGATATGATGAAGAGAAGATGCTACTTGGATGCCAGCTTCCAACCATATTATTGTCAACATAGGTGAAAAAGGGTTTGCAATGCAGAACTAGTAAATAATTCACGTAAAGACAACAAGAAACAGGTTGAGCTAATGAATTGTAGAAGATTTTCTATCCAGACAGATGTGTTGTGTTCTGATATTATAATAATTTCAGACACAGAAGCAGTAATATCCGAGAGAATCGATAGCAGAAGTTAGCTGCAATAGCAATATGTCACAGGAAAAATACTTACTATAGTTATATACCTCTTTCCAAACAAGTCAAATCTGCATGAACCAGGCCAACAAATGTCTCAGAGATGGAGTGTTACTGCTAGTATGCAGTTGTCGTTTGTGAGTGAAGTATGTGTAAAAAATTGATTGTATCTTCGGACTGTCTTCCTTTCATGTTCGGAACATGCTGACAGATGACCAGCGATCGAACACGTCACCGCTGACAGTGTACTGATGAAAGAGTCACTGAAACGAGTGAAGCTTACAGTAAATTCTTTAAAAATTATCGACAACAATTCGTTTTGTCTCATTTCAACTGTCTCAACTGTTGAACGTTTAGTGAAGTATGTGGGATATAAGATTGTGTATGAATTAAAAGCGATAAACAGTATGCTTCATAGAACACGTAAAACAGATCGGTAAGTCGATAGATACTAAAGAAGCTGAGGTGGTAACGAAACGACTTGATGAATAGAGCTGTTGGCGGAATTCGGACAATTGGTCACGATACGCCCCACAACAATTCACTGTGACAATGTTGTTTAGTCAGTCACCTGGACCAAAAAACAGTCACACTGATCAAGGCAGTTGTTAATATATTGACATTTAAAACACCGAG
The DNA here is from genome assembly GCA_014338405.1 of Paragonimus skrjabini miyazakii. Classification (NCBI taxonomy): domain Eukaryota; kingdom Metazoa; phylum Platyhelminthes; class Trematoda; order Plagiorchiida; family Troglotrematidae; genus Paragonimus; species Paragonimus skrjabini miyazakii. Next base: position 107,173 of record JTDE01001668.1, on the reverse strand, counting down.
TTCCCTTGATACAGTTCACCAGTAACGATAGAAGACATACATCGTGAGATGTTAACATTTCGTGAACTGAATCCAATCAATCCATTATTGACATTTGTCTTGTAAGGCCAACAATTTTGTTGAAGTGCTGAAAAAATTCCTTTCATTTAAGGAACAACCGTGTACTTTTCCGAATAACACACATGATTAGTTGATAGTAAGTTGACATCAGAAGCAGAAAACTTTGCACACAATTATTTAACGCATTCTTCGATTAAGAAAGCTCAAAGTCTACATTGAGTAATTTGTTATTAGGCTCATCAATATGATCAAATGTATAGTTTGTTCTCAACTTTGTTTGATACGTTTACACTCTAATGTTCTCCCACGTCCTAAGAGAAATCATTGGGTTTGAGGTTTAACTTTTGTGAAATTGGTCTGAAATGTATTTGTTTCGCCAAAAACTCAAACAATGGATCGCACGAAGTTGATAACTTGGTACAGTTTTCAACAGGCATATCTGATTACTTTTCAAATTTGTTGACGTTATACCAGCAATCATAGTGTTGGTATACCTTACGTTTGCATTAATCTGTCAAACGTAAGTTAAAAAATAACTGGAAAATGGCGGGAAAACATTTGATAACCAGCTATTTTCCTTTAACGTCGGTAAAAATGGAAACTAAATAAACATAGGTATAATGAAGAGAAATTAGAGCCAATACGTGGAACTTGGTCTTCATTTTGATTGTCAGCGGCCCGTAGCAATTCTGTGTTTAAAACCGATTCATTCACTCTAATTAATGTAACACTTTCAAGAAGACAAGTAGACTTGCACTGCGAGATACTAGCAATTCGTTTATTCTCATCGTTCGTTCGTATAAAACAATCAATCATATCAGTTTAACACAAATCAGCAAAACAATAGAGCGAAACAACATCGCGTAGCTACACAACAGTGTTAAGCAAACTGTTTCAGTGTCACGGCAGCGAGAGTAATTGTGTCCGCATCTTATGTCAACAGAAAGCTGGTATGTGGCGCTTGATTAGCAGTTTTTCCCAAAGCGCAAACAGACTGGGGCTGCGAATGCTTGATAAAACCATAAACATAGTAACTGAGTCATCCATGTGATTAAGTGTTTCTCGATGGAAAGTACGAGTTTTCTGCTCGAATGTAGCAGAAGCTGTTCTGTGCACAACCTACCTGATAGGTGAAAATGACCATGAACTTAGCAATGAGCTGCAGCTCAAATTTGGGCCATCTTGAATGCAGTATTGTATTCATTAAATGATTAAGAATTCTTAAGTTTAGTCAGTTAATTCTGCTGACTGGGATAATTAGTGTTTAAAATTGACTTACTTGATTCTACTCTCTTGATGATACAACGCACACTTTCTTTTATCAGTCGGAATGTCAACACTACTTTGAAACAAAAATTACTAGTGAACTGTTAGAGATGATTAATGACACCATTTTAAAACTAATCACTTTTGATTGCAATTTTGAATTTTGGGTGGACATTCCAACAATCAGCTTTCTGAAAGAACCACTACATTAACGAGTTTCAGTTTCATCATAGACCAGTCAGTAGTACATGTTTTTCAGAAAGAAGTCCTGACCGCGGAGCCATTGATTAGAGTTACAGAGTGAAATACTGTATTTTTATCGAGACGGTAAGAGAACTTGAGCACTATTCTCAAATATATATATATATATGAACGTATAAATATGAGAACCTGACTATGTTCGATATGTGACCAGCGGCACACTGATCAACGCGGTCCCATCACAGGTATGTGGACCACGATCCATTTCCTTGTTAAGGCAAGTTGTGTACTATTGATGATCAATAACAAAACATTAGTTACGACTACATTACTTTGTTTTCAAAGCACTATCACGCTACTACACTGTTTTAGTTAATCTTCTATCACAGGCTAATTATCTGTCGTCATCGACTTTGTCATATTCACCTACCTGATGTAATACAATTACTTCAGACTTGACAGAACTGGGGATTTTCAAAACACAGTTTGGTTGTGCCGTGCAACACCGTTATCTGTTTTTTTAAGGCATGCTTTTACGTGAACAGTGTTATGCGTATGGTTACGACCAGCTTCTGCTCCACGAAAGATTTACTGGAACAGAAACACTTTCTACTATACGCCAGACTAGTTTACTCTCTTGTTCGGCATTAAAATGGGATGCTTTATGATGAACCAATTGTTTCATCAACATTTTCCACTAGTTATTGGACAGTGATCATTAAAAGCCATTAGAAATGAACCGAAGTGGCAGAAATAGGGAATTTTGTTTTTCATACACCTTGAAATCTGATGATCCTCTCTGGCCGAAAAAAAACAACAGTATTTTAGTTAATTTGAATCGAACACCATTGACATTTCGTTGTAGTTTGCCCATTCCCATAGACTTCTCAGTCAGTTTTTTTTTAAAAAAGAAGCACTCGATTCTACTTTTGCTTTTGTCATATCCTGGCCATAGTTCACATCTTTCCATGAGAGAGATTTGAACCCTTATCAGGCATTCGTTTTGGTCATTGTGCGTTTATCTTACGCAGAGTATGAGAGAATTGGCATACAACTACTCAGCCACATCCGTTTATAGGTACTGCTCAGCTATATTGCAATGAACTTGATAAATGACTTCTGAAATATCAATCTCATCCACAAGTCCCACTGGTGAGACTATCGATTTTCGCCAACCGGACAATTGATATATCTCCTACCGAACAGATCGAGAACACGAGTTGTACCCATAAGCGAATGTGGCTGACATTTGGGTGTGCTACTTGCAACATGCTTAACGTGATGTCTATGATACAGTAGGCATTGCGGTTTTTTTATGAAATCGTGAACCAGATTTCAAATCCAGTCCTGACACAGAGATATGCAGTGCTAAGGTCATTTCACAGGAGCAAAGCTCGAGTCTGGTGCTTCTTTACGAATAGGACTGACTGCTTATCATTTGTTCTTCTCCCGACAGTTTTGTTTAACATATCTCAGCAAGACAAACAACCTTATGGTTGTTGTGTTGGGGATCGACAGACTGTTGTATGTCATTGGTGCGGCGAGGGACAGGTAAACTGATATCAGCATATGTTAGCGCGGACACAGGTCATTCTCTTTCGTCTTTGTTAGCAAAGATCTGTTGCATTAACCACAAGGTGATTCAGCCTACGTATTTAGTACTGATTCAGAAAGAAAAAAAATTGAGACAGAAACATCCTACTGGTGTTCACACATCGTGGTAGCCTACGTTCACGAGCCTGTTGACTGTTTAAAATCGGCGAAAGGTGACTGTTCACAACTAGGGATCGCTGTGTTCAGGTCTTACTACTGACAATGGTTCAGACCATCTTGTATAACTATGAAACTGGCGACAGTTTTCAAGGGTTAAGCTCAGATAGCAAACAAACTATCGCACCAGCAACGCTCATCTATATGACGTGTTTCGAAGCCATCGAGTATAGCTTTGGTCACACTATGTTATTTGCCACTGGCACTTACCATGCATAAAAAATATAATTAACCTGGGGCAGTGATAAGATCATTCTTTGATAGAAGCTTGTTTGAGTAGCAGTATGTGTCTACTTTCTACGGGAAAGAGGAGGTGACACTTTTTGGTGGATTCGTGCATAGTTGGATGGAATGCATAAAGTGTTTTAGGCACGCAGACGACAATATATAATCTGATGGCCATAACTCCCTCATTATTCAATAACAGTTACATCACGAAATAATAAAAATGAATGTATGACACTACCTGGCTGGCTATGAGAGCTATTCACGCATATTCCCAATCAAATCATGTGATTGTGAGATGTAAATTACATATACATACATTTACTTTTTCACATTCGAGTTAACTAGCCTACATTTATCAATTCTATAAGTGTATATATATAGATAACTGTGTATATAACTGTAGATTAGTGTTTGGAGCACTTTTTAAAACTGTACACATATATCACTTTTGTCTTGCCATCAAACAGACGCGAATTGGTTCGTTTGAAAAATCGATTGCTGGAGCTGGATTTGGAGGAAACTCGCCACAATTCCATCAGTACCGAGTAAGTGGAAATGGTCCAGCACTTTCGTACCGGCGTACTTTCTTACAGTTCAATATGAAGGGAAGCATTAAAATACGTCTCATTTGATCAGTATACTGTTATCTTGTTTTTATAGCTTGACCAAATTGAGTTTCACTCAAGCTTGAAGACCACAGGAGAAGTTACCATTGTTTCGGCTATGCTTTCATTTTGCCTAATTACGGAAAGAAAAACATTCAAGAGGCTTTTCAAAAAAGGGTCTGCTTCATTTTATGCCTCGATATTCACAGAACTCTGTTAATTTTAAACTCGGTACTTTTAGTTTCAACTTAAAGACAGATTTGACTTTGAATACGTCTGAAAAAAGAAGTGACGTGGTATTTTGTGGACACGTGCGAGTCTTCAGCCATATTTTATGCAACTGACGGCTTTCGAGCCACGTGCTTGGAGGAATCGATCACTTGACTTTGTCAGGTGTATGTACAAATGAAGCTCGTGAGGTGAGCGAAGGACGCGGGTGGCACAAGATTAGTTTAGTCAGTGCATCAACAGGGGTGCCATATTTCTAACCGACACAACAAAACTAAACGCACGTATGCACAAAATAATGATTCCGAATGTAAATTGTTATAACCGGCAGTCATCCATAAAAACCCACCACCTCTCGCTGGATTGCTTTCCAAAGTTACTTCCTGTACAAATCGCCGGTTATTTTGTTGGTAAACTATGCACAGTAGTTCACCGTGGAGTTGAAGAGCAATGTAACAAGTGATACTGTAACACGCGATCAAAACTAGTAAGCACGCACCGATCAAATTTAAATTGATCGTTTGTCGATGTCGTGTTCGAAGCTTCCGGACCAACGGACAGTCAGTTGAACAGGAAGAACAGCTGTATTTAAACTATTGCAACGTGTTGAGTAATACAGGACGGACAGTCGTCATGACTGTGAGTGGGACGTCTCAACAACAAGTCAGCACTAGGGTGTCGTTTACCGGTCGGTGTTCACGTACTATGTCATATTCTCGTAAAAGCTCATGCCATCGGACTAGATGACCTTCTGGATATTTGAAGAGATTGATGGTCTGTGCGTAAACTGAAACTACATTTGCCTAAACGGTGAGGTTGGAGATGAGGTACAAAAAATATCACTGCCAGCATCCTTTGCCTCGTCAATCAATAATTCTTCTCGCACTTGCTCCAAATCGACTACCACACAACATCATCCGTTCTCTATCGTTTTGTCCTCGTTGCAGCAGAACTGCTTCGATTGCGCTGTCAGTTGTGTCATTGTTTAAGGCAGTCTCCCGTATTTGACAACAGATTTGGGAAGGTTAGTATTGGTACCGTACACAGAGCTTCCTGCAGTGATTTGAAGACTTGATTACGATTCCCTGTCTACCTGGATTCATGATCGTTTTGTAATGGGTATAGTTAAGGAAATGGAATTGCTAGCCGAATTGCCGATGAAGCGACGGTAACAGAATACGAGCCCGAGGAAGCTTCTCAGCTCGTTTGCCTCCTTCGACGTAGGCCATTTTTGAATTTGTTCTGTCTTCTTTAGACCTGTGCGAATACCCAACCCAGAAATTGTATGTACCATGAATGTCACCAATTTGATTAGGAAATGATACTTTGGGGGCTTCAGTTTCAAATCAACTCCGGCCAGATGGCCCAGCACAGACTTCGAACTCCACATGTGCTCTTGTCAAACCCTTCGTAGACTTTGATGTCATCCAGATAAATCAGGTACATTCCGGGGATCAGATTACTTGGTAATTTTTCTGTTAAGCTTTGAAGTGTTATCGGTGCTTTTGACAATCCGAAGAATGTAACATGGATTTCGTACAGTCCCAAAGGCTACCTTAGCTCGATCGCCGTCTTCAGTCTCCACCTGCTAATAATCTGATACCAGATCTAACGTGCTGCAATTCGTGACTCCACTAGGTGTTTCGAAGACGTCGTCGAATTTATTGGCAGTAAGGAGGCGTCATTTTTCTCAGTTGGCTGAGCTTCCTACAGATAATGCATAATCGTAAGTTACCGCCTCTATTTTTACCAGTACTATTGGGGCAGCCTCTGAGAAATTGGAGGGTTGGACCATATTATCTTGTAGTATATCATCAACCGTCTTACCTACCTCGTCTTGGCGATATACAAATATCTTGCGGGGATGTATCAATTCCTTGTTTCAGAAAGCCTGTGTGACCTAGTTTTGTTTACTCCCAAGTGAACACATTTGGCCGACTTTTAATTATTGGCTCCAATAATTTGGTGCTTCGTAACTTATCAGAAGCCCCGCCCAGTCGGATCAACCAGCTTGTTTGACGGTATACGTCGAGGAGGTATGCAGCGACATGTAGGGAGAAATCAGTTCCTGACGAGCTTTCGGATATGATATCAACCGAGCTTTGTTAAAGTGATTCCCCACCTGAAGGTTGTACAAGTCGATCGCATATATGAACCAAACCAAAAGTTCACCCTCACTTTAACAAAACTATGCCCTTTGTGACGCTCAGCCACTATAATCGGTGCTGACATTGTGCCCTCCATCGGTACTTGGTAACCAGTGATGGTACGAATGAGAGGGCAATATCGCTTCTGTCTGTAGTCCGAAAGTCTGCGTACCGCGCATGGACTGCCTACGCCTAGTAATGCTCCGGTGTCAGTTTGGCCCTGCGAGTGCTGTCTCACATACTAATTGCTTTATCGTACGTTTTGATATTGATTCGGTACAATCGGTAATAGGCGGAACACAGACCACTAGACTCATCTGCTCCGGTGTGATTTTGAGCGTACCAGTCGTTGGCCTCGTAGGCTTGATGCCTTCCTTTTAATTCATGACTGCCGGATCGGCGTAATCTGTTCTACCACGGTCGTCATTCTGGGCCGTTGTACTGCGAGTGACTAGGCTCAGGATGCGAGTTACAACTTTCTTTGCATTACAGAGAGCAGTTCTCATCGCTAGTCATTCATGTCGCGACTCACTACTGTGCTGGTCGTCTGACCGGTGCTTTGACCTTCTCGAGGTTCGCGGTCAGCTACAACGAGGCATCTGATTTGCTAGGCGGCTGGATCAAGAATTCCTTCTTCATACTGGCTAACGAGACTCCCTCTATCAAACGTCCTGGAATTCGCTTCTCGAGGTCTTCAAGAAGCTCGTTCTAACAGCCTCGTTCAGTCAAATGCTGCAGTCCGCGAACAAAAGACCAAACAGGTTACCCTTCTAGTTTTTGCTAGTCAGAATCCAAAATGACATAAACTGCGAAGAAATCTGGAGAAATTCTTCGTTCTCTTAGCTCATCAGATACCGGAGACCTCGGTCGTGTCATGCACACATTGACGACCACTTTAGACAAACTGTCCACCAGCCCCATAACAACAGGGGTGCAAGCAGGTATTCCACTCCTCGAAACATTTACTATGGGTGGGTACTATCCCCAGTGAGGAAATTAGGTACAAGGTCATTTTCGGAGCTTCCACCAGGAGTCTTACGCCACCCTGATATTAAACTTGCTGGACGGGAATGTCTTCGACGTTGTCGTCAAGGCCAAAATCCTAGACACCCCAATGTCAGACAGAACGTTTACAGAATTACGGCTGTTACTGGATACCCTCTTGAACTCTTACAGATTGACTTCCAGATACCCTAATGACTTGGTTGACGTCGACATTCTAGGGCCGTTTCCTGAGGCGACCCGGAACAATTAGTACATTTTAGTCTTGGTGGATTACTTCACCTACATGCACGGTTGGACACATCGACGGTAGCAGCGTCCATTGTCGACCATTGGGTGTGCCTTCAGGGAGCTCCCGGTCAACTCTATTCAGATCTATGTTTTTGTTTTAAAAAGCTTCTTGGTTTGTAAAATTTGTAGGTTAATGGGAACGTGAACAACAGTTCATCATCTGCAAGGCAACGGGCGGATAGAAGGAACCAGCCGACTTCACAAGAGTTTTCATAAGGCCTTTGTGAACAAGAATATTGCCGGATGGGACTTGACCACATCATATTGTTTGTTAGCGTATCGCAGCACGACACATGCTTAGACTCATCATCATTTTTTGCTAACCGGCCGAGAAGTGAGATTATCCCCACATGTCCGATTGCTAGTCACTCAGCAATTGTGAACTTCAGTTGTAGATTACATAAGCAACCTGCTAGATAACGTTCGACAAACCCATCAAATGGCACGATCACATTTCGAAATATGTCAGACACCGAAAGGACTATTACGATGGAAAAAAGTATCTGGAGCTCTTCTGACAGTTTGCAAAATAATGTGACTGCACAACACGGTTTCGAGCCCAGGAATCCCAGCGAAGGTGCAACATTAATGACGAGGACCACATATTGTTAAATGATTACTCTCGGAAGCAATCTTTCAAATTAGGGAACTGGCAGGAGCTGATAGGCGGCCGACAGTGGTTCAGTTCAACTGACTAAAATCAGTCACACAGATTACTGTTTGTGAAACCTTATGGGACGTCCTCAGATTCGGACTGGAGGTCGAGGTTTCCAACGAACTAAAAACAGTAAGGCAATGGAGACGATGCACAGTGAAGAAGTTGTGTAACACACAGTGGGAATCAGTAAGCGCATGCTGATCCAATATGAATTGATCGCTACATCAACGCTGTGTATGAAGATTTCGGATCAACGGACAGTCAATCGAACAAGGAGAACAACTGTATTTAAACTACTATCACATGCACAAAAGAATATACGCTTTAGGATGCTCGTTTCGAAAACGCTAAGAATAACATAAATGCGAAGTGCAATAAAACGAGATGAAATCGGAATATATAAAAGTAACTCTGACTTCGACACAACCATGAAGCACAAGTTTAAACACACACTGACTTGGTGATACTGGCGTTAGCGACTACAAGCCACTTCCGTATTGTCTAGAAAACCGGATCACTTGGAGAATCCGAATAGCACCACGAATATAGGTCTTTGACCACAGCAATCTACTGATAACACTGTCACCTCAATTTCGGGCAATGTGTTTCACGGTGGGTGTACCTCGACATAAAGAGGATGTCATTTTTTTTCGGGAGACTCATCTGGTGTGCCAGTTTTGACGAGTGACCTCAGAGACCTTGAATCCGAATGAGCTGAAAAATGTACCTCGGAGGATAAAAGGGTGATACAGTATTTTCTGAAGTTAAAAGAGCCTTTAATATGGCGATAGTACTTGAAGAACAGTCTCAATTTAGAGTCTTTCTAGACGAGGCATGGGTTGAAGCAGTAACACATGTTTTGTGGCTTTGTGGAGAATACCTTGAACACCGTCGAAAGACCTGAAAATTTAGCTTGAAGTAGAGTTGAACATCAAAAGAAGCTTCCCTGACTAGAACTTCCCAATTACCGGGGACAGTACCCTATTTACGGATAAGACAAACAACCAATAGATGAATTGCGAACGAGCAGCTTATCTAGTGGAAAATTGAATGATTATGTTTGAGGTGAGTGGCTCAAAAAACCGAATCAACGAACTAATAATATATGCATTATCCTCATTTAGATTATAAGAAGTTTAGTTTTTTTAAGGCTGAAGATGTGAAACTTTGAAGAGGACGGTGACAATGATCTATCACAACAAGAAAATAGACACACACATTTCTGATGGTTACTCAGGCAAATCATTTTCACAATGAATTTGCGTATGTGAAAATCATGTGCTGTTGTGATCGTTTCGGACAACATCAATAAAAATTCATGAGACAGAAATGCGTGTCAATCGTCCATATTGAGTTTCAATGTTGAGTGATACCTGTAAACACAAGTTCATATTGTATACATTGTGACAATGAGCTTAGCCTCCAATTCGGTTTTACACACCGGTCTGACCGAAGAGATTGTGTTTGGCCTTCAGAGTAAGGCTGAGGGTGTCCGAGTGTAAGAAACAAATTGAAATCTGTTTCAGTCAACTGTGATCTTACTGGCGGTTTCAGGTAATGTGGGAATTACCCGAGTAGAGAATGCTACTTGGACTACTGAAAAAAAATGCGCAAATAATCATTCAAACGCAAGAAACAGGAAAGTTCACAGCATCGGCTTACAAATTTTTTTTCCAGTTGATAACGATACTTGTTTATGGCTAGGGGAACACAGTACAGACTAAATAACAACTTGATATCAAAAGGAAAATGCACGCCATTTCAGCCAATACTTTCAGCGGATATGAATTTGGTTGTACTTGCCTAAGGTTAGTTAAGTGTCTCAGTCGAATAATATTGGAACATTGGAATCCTACTCCAGCCGAAAAATATACTGTCATTATATGAGACAAATTGTCATAGTCGAGCTTCCCGGAAGTACTGAATGCCACCAAGAAAAATGTTCATACCCGTTATCACAGCCAACTATGGGAATTGGCGTAGTATTAAACAGAGAACGTTACTAGGTGCCTGTTTGAAAGAAAAAATTGTGTTCAAAGTCACTGCCAATGATCTTCCAACAGGAATGGACCATTATTTTAAAATAATGTTGTAGATTACTGATGAGTAGTAGGGGATTTTGATTTTCATATATATTGAACATCACCCACAATTGATCACGGCTGTCGCATTCCCATAGACTTTCCAGGCGACCTTTTCCGAAAAGAAGCACTAGACTCGAGTTTCGCTCTCATTAGAGCTCGTCAGTAGTGCATATCATCGCCACTGCCTGGACTAGAACTCCGGCCACGCTGTTCATGATACAACCGTGTTCACCACTGCGCCATTGGCCTCACATTAGGCACGGCCGAATTATCATATGTGAACGCTCAACCACTTTCGCACGTGAGTAATTATCGGGTTGCCCGATCGTCTCGAAATGGAGACACAGTAACTGTCTTGTTAACTCCAATCGCTGACCACTCGGCAAGGACCGTTCAGCAAGTTAATAACTTTTGTGATTTCAGCTTGGAGAGTAGTCCGTGACACAGTGGTAAACACGATTGCCTCATGGATAGCGTGGCCAGAGTCCTAGTCCAGGCCGTGACAAGGATATGCACCATTGACGAGCTCTACTGAGAGGAAAACTCGAATCTAGTGCTCCTGTTCGAAAGGGGCCGGCTGAAAAGTCTCTGAAAATGCGACATCTGCGATCAATTTTGGGAGACGTTCAATCTATACGAAATAATGTTATAAATTGTTAAACGGTTCCGCACAAATTTCTTTCATCAAGGTGGTTTACAGAGACTATGGCGCATTATCTCATCTGGTTTCAACGCTAATCATTCAAACTGTCGTGTACTTCGATTTCTAAGTGTAAAATCAAAGCGCGTTTCTATCTTCATTCGTTAACAGTCAGAGTATCATATTCAAAGCTTTTGAACCAGTTGCAACTGCTGGTATTGATTACATCCTTTCATGTGATCGAAGCAAACATTATATTTGGCGATTCTGACTCAACTAACAGTTGATGGAAAGATTTATTCATTTAGTCACATGACAATTAACGATATAAACGAGAACCGCGCTATTTTGAAAGCAGTGTTGCCCACCGTTAGAAAAGTCTACAGTTTGTTTTGTCGAACTACAGTAAAAGGACTAAGTTTCATTCGGGTAAGAAAAAATTAAAGCACATGGCTTATTTTGAATTCAAATTTGTTAATTGTGTTCTTAGAACGCTGGTCGTTGTTTTAACTGACAGCATAACATCCAGAGCAAGCATCCTATACAAATTTTCCCTGTTATTTTGACTCTAATGTATTTGATCAAACAGGCAAAATAATTTTTGATGGCAAACGAACATAAGCGAAAACCCTCACTGTCAGCTGTACATATTGAAGTTAACAACCGTGCACACATGTCTTTTTGTAATGATTCTACAATGAGAGTCAATTCCATTCAACAAAATTTCTAGTTTAAACAGGAACATTGCAACTCGCATTTTTTTTACTTCAGTTTGAAAAAAAGATGACTGAATACATCTCTGCATCCTGGGATCAATTATGAGTGCTGTTCATGCCATACGTATCAGTTAGAATAAAATTATTAATCTAAGTTTTTGAAATAGTGCTTTTTTGTATTGTATATTTCAGTTGGGACAATGCAAAAATGTCCCCATCTGGTTTCCACACTACTCCGGAAATGCAAACAACTTTGAGTAAGTAGTCGATGAGGCTGTCTAAACGAATGTCATCGATCCTCCCATAGACTAAAGTTTTAAACTTGAAAGAATTAGTTCCTTTCAGAATTTTGAACAGTTAAAACAGTTAGAGTACGAAAGCTGGTAGATGTAAGCATTTCGTATTGACTCATCAGTACCAAATTTACCATAACATGGATTGTTTTTTTATAGCAAACATTTCAGAAGGATGATAATCAATAACCGGGTTAAGATAAGTCACTAAGTCCAGAGAAGTGTCAGGTACACGAACAGCTGTTTCTGAACACAGAGAGCTGACTTGAGGCGATTGATTGCGACCGCTTCAGCAAACCACAGGAAGTTTGAACTGGAATGAAAGCACAGACTGAATCGCTGGCGTGATCAGTGGTCAGGACGTGTTTGGTGACCGATTAAACTGACTGTTTAGGTGTTTCAGCAACATTGGTGTTCTCCGATGACGCGGAATTTTGCACCCGTTTAGGCAAGCGTTCCTTCACTCTGGACATCAGGCATATTTGGGTCCTGCCTATGTAACTTTCTCCGCAGTTATATGTAAATTGGTAAACGCAGTGCGATGTGGCACCGATTGGCTGGTCTCCTTTGATTGAAAGCACTGATAACTTCTGGGTCCGAGAGAGTAAATGGAGTTCAGCTGCATTAAATGTTCGTTCAAGAGAATTTCTCAGTCTTTGTACTGTTTGTCATATGGTGTGGCCACTCTTAAAGGGTAACTCTACACAAAACCTCTTTGTTCTACAGTGATCACCTCTTCGGATGATGCTTTTTGTCTACTGTACCTTTCTATGAACTTTCGACGGTAACTATTTGGTTGTAATGCGGAAGTATTGAAATCTAGTTCCTCAGCAAGACTGTCTTGAATACAGATTCATCTTGTCCGTTTGAATAGCGTATTTATTAGCCTTCGTTTGTGTTGAATCGATGTGAAGCTGTTGAAGTTTAAGTATTGACCAGATCACGTGGATATCCTATAAACAGCTCTTCTAATCGAGCCATCTTCTGGGTGACTTAGAAGTATGTCTAGAAATGGCAAACAGTTGTTGACCTCAAATTCATAAGTAACCTTCAGATTAGATTGACAATTAGTTAGGCGTTGCAACAGATTATCTATTATCTGTTTGGATCAACTGAACATCAATATGTCATTGACGTAACGCTTGTAATATGACTAGCTTGCTATCTCCGTAGCTAGCTCTTGTTCAATTTTTACCATGAAGAATTCTACTAATATGGAACTCAGCGGATTTCTCATGGCTACTCCATCTATTTGACGACCGGACTGCTCGAGAAAACAAAAACTGACGGTTTCAGTGCGGAGCAGCAAACTTTCTTTCAGTATATCAGTTGGGAGTGACAAGATAACGTGATTCGCCTCGACCAGTTCGCAAATATAACCAACCGTTTCATGTAGAAGGACGTTATTGAAAAGTGAGCGAACGTCTACAGAACACATTAGTTCATTAGAAAGGTTAAGTTTGTCCAGGTCAATAATCAGTTCGAGAGAATCTTTGATGAAATGTACCTAAAACTTTTGTTTCAGTGGGGTTAGAATGGCGACCATCCAGCGCGTAAACTTATGGTCTAGGAAGTTTGTCATTACTAAGGTCGGCCTAAGCGGCATCTCAGACTTATGCGTCTTCGGCAAACCATACAGCTGGGTGTTGACGATTCACGTGATTTAAGAGATTTATAAATTACTTCATCAATCGTTATTCATCAACTACGGAAAGCAACATTCTTATCCATTAAAGGCTAATTAGTAGAAGTGCCTGGCGAACGTTGAGAACATCCAAACCGTTGATTTGATCATGGGAACGGGGTTTGCTGATTAAAGAATAACGAATATGAAGCTCGCATTCCTGCCGGTTTTCAAAATAAAAAAGAGAAAACTATCAAGTAGCACCCGGAATACAATTTAAGGGCACGCGTATTCATTAGTGCCACTGATCATACGAAGGCCTGTGAGGCCAAAAGTTCAACAACATACGTCCGGCAAATGTGTGATGCGGCACACGTTTACTTGTTGTTGTAACTTGACTTTGTTGCGGTTTGAGTTGCAGTTAACTCTGGCTACGTTCCACGAGGCAAGAGGGTAGTAACCAAAGGCAAACGAAAGAAGAAAGAGGTAAACATTAAAAATCAAAAGAACTTTAGGGAAGACAGAAGCAGCCTCCATGCAGATGCATGTACGTTACTGACCGTGGCAAGTCGCCTTGTTTGACAGTTCTTACAACCAGTCGAGTGGAGAGTCTCGAACTACCCAACCGCAGAACGAGAGGTGTCTATTGACCCTGTTCAATCGGGTGTGATGATTTCATCGACTGATTATCTTGCGGTATTCTTCGACCGTCACCGGCCTAAGTGAACAATGCACAGCACGGCGCATGCTTTGTCAGCATACGGAGTACCTGACTATACAGGCGAAGATCTATCATTTTTACTACCTTTGTTATCGGTCGCGAATTGGCACATTTTCACATTACGCATCGACGAACTTTGCGTTAATTACGCTGTCAGCCCATCTGATACCGGCTAGTTGACGGATCAACGGTGATTGAACTTCGATAGTCTATATGCACTTTCATACGAGTGTGTTAGATCTCTGATTCCTGAAGCAAAATTGAGTGTTCACGCGCATTGTGTGGCCTGGCGTTTATTCGACGTCACTATGACTTCAACGATCACGAAGGCTGGTGAGTGCAGGTTCACTATCCTCCAGAACGTCAACAATATTTCATGCTATCGGGATGACACTACCCAAGCAGGTGAAGCGATCGACCGTCTCAATCAACCTTCACGCAAAAAACCAAATTAGGGTCAGTACTAACCCAGTCTTGTAAAACATGTTACATCATACTAAGCGTCATACCGTTCATACTGGTTTCTATTGCGCAGACTAGTCATATGATTTATCGAGCTCAGCAAGACCTGTATGTTCTCGATGGAAGAACTAGATAAAAAACGTGTTATCAGCAGACTAGATATCAATCAGTCTACTACCTAGTGAGTGATTCACTCTGACATCTTCAGAACCTCCAAGTGCTGCTTCCAGAATATCGTTCATCACATAGCTGAACAGGAAATGAGATATTGGAAAATTTTGTCGGACGTCACCTGGGGGTGAAGTACGTTTGGGGCTATTGCCTATAAGCACACAATCTGTACCCAAAGTAGGCATATGACTATTTTGATAACTTCATATACTTCTCTGAGATTCCTTTGCAATAGAGACAGCCCTTGAGAGCATATCAAACAAACTATTCGAAAGCGTCAACAGTGCATACACTAAATATGCTTCACAATGCAAAGGAACCATCTAGTTCATAGTTCTGACTAAATTAGATTCGCAACCTCAATCATAGGTTCAACGACGGTTTTCACAGACTCTGAGTGTGTGATTGTTATATTTCATGACATTCCATGGAAATATCTGTGGAGATATTTAACATGTTGGTACACCATTAATGTCTTCGTATTTGCACTTGTTCGTTTAGCATTTTTTCCAGATGGAGTTTCGGTGTCCTATATGGGTGACATGAAAGGACAACAACTCACTAAGTTAGAAAGAGAGGCATTACAGCACGAACGTTCTCGTCTAGAGAAGACTCGAGAAACTCTGGAGAAAGAACACGAAGCAGCAATGAAACGGGTGTATCAATTAGAAAGGGTGAGTCCTATTTTAAAATTATGAAATGGTTTAAAGGCATTACCGTTGGTATTCCACTAAAATATTAAAAAACATTCTTTGAAATCGATCCGTCTAGCGTCTGATTTATAGACAAATGAGATTCTTCATGCACTCACTTGGAGTGCATTAGGGGAATAACTCAAAAATCCAGATTTTAATCATTATTCTTTGGTTTAAGAACATATAGTATTTGAATAGTGCCACACTGACATTAAATTTTAATATCTTTTCGTCGCTTTGAATACACAATTATTGTTTCTCCAGAGAAATGTGTTACTGCGGACTAAATACCACCGCCCATTGTTATTGGTATTTGGTAGTTTCTATCCTGGCAGGCACTAATAACAGGTTCCAGGCACTTCCATTTCTTGGGGTTAGTATGAAGCTTGAAAACAGACTCATAGACACATTACAGTTTCCTGCATGGCTTTGTCAATTACCCTACTCTTTACACTAGTTTTGTTAACATATTGCTATTTTCAGTGAAAATTCTTTTTATTAAAGCTTAACTTTGATTGGGTTTTCATTGTTCTTCACATCAGAATAAAGTTTGAAATTGCACCTTTGTAACAGTTGATGGAATTTATCATTCCAATTTAACTCGCAAAGAAAATTGAAATTTCAGCAAAACAACATGAACACTTGTCACAATATCTGAGTTTTGTTCATCGCATTTGACTTTGCCTCATAGCGCAGCCAGCGTTTAACCAGAATAAATTGAACAATCAACCACTCTTGAGGCTTTGCTTAATCACGTGACTTTCTAAACATTTCTCTGAATGTGTTCTTTTGTTAAAAAGGTCATTGCGTTTCGTTTGAGGCAAACGTATTGTTTCTAACACACAATACTGTTTTAGCTGAGTTAAGTAGATGGTTTCAGGTGGAAAGTTTCCCATTCCAGGAAGTGCAAACTGAGATCTACACTACAGATTTAGATATTATTTACAAGAACTTGTCTTAATTACTTCTACTCTCTTTGTAGTTGATTTGTTACCGCCATTTGCCTCACCAAATCAAACCGTATGATGAAACCATTGCTTACTGAAAGACGATAAAATCTTATTGGGTTTTCAATAAGGAAGAATTGTACATTGCGTTCAAGACGTATTATCATTCTGTATAAGAATGTCCACGTATTTTAGTATGCGTGGTAGTTCGTTTGACTTACCGTTGTTTAGGTATCCAATCATTAAGCTTGGTTAATAGACCGTCTTTTGGTAAGGCTGTTAGGAGAATATACCATTAGAAAGTTGTTTGAAGTGTACAGATTTGCATACAAATTGTGTTCGTTATATACTACCTGAGTTACGAATCATCAGTTGTTACCTATGTTTAAGCTATACGGTTTATATTATTAAGGTATTATGACCGGATGCTCACTCCACTGTGCTTCTAACATAGACATGCTTACTTGTATGTGTGATTCTTTAGTGCTGAAGACCAACTTAACTAATTGGCTGTGGAACGGATCTTTGTTCCTCTAAATGTCAAACTGTGAGCTCCAAATTAGTTTAAACCGATTGATAATCTCTAAAACCACACTGTGTCTCTAAAAAATGCATGTTCAATATTCTCCGAGTAGCTAGAGACGCATTACCTGATTTTTTTTAAACACTCACGATATAAGACCCGAACGATTTCCGAGATGGCGCATCAGATAATTCGACGCTTTGTGCCAACTAGCCATCATTAGATAAGTGTATATCAAGTTCACAAAAATGTGTGGTTTAATTAGTTCTACACAGAACATGTTGCATAGTACTATTACGCTTGTATCAATGTTACGGTTAAGTCAGTTTTAAAGACATCTACTATCATAACCACACACTCATTGGTTCGAGTTCTGGCTGCCCCGACTAAACCTATATTTGTTTAGGAAGCCTATGAGCGGCAAGTTCATACACAGCCCCGTGTTTTGTAAGGCAACAAATGCATTACATTGTAACACTTGACAACAAAGTAAATTTTAGTTCGTAATCCTGTGTGCATTAACAATGCTGCCACTCCTCCTGCAGGTTAAGCGGTTTTGTGATATGTTAGTATTAAGACAACCAAACAACCGAGGGTATTCTGGCTAATGATTCTGATGCTGAACGTAAATGTTCACTTCAAAATAATGCAACTCTTACTTGTGAGAATTTATTGTGAATCAATCGCACCAAACAGCAGTCACAAATGATGAACATACACAAAATTCCTAATATCAACCAACACCTTATCTTCCCCACGTTGTCGAACGTAATAGCCACAGTGTAATTTTAGTTGATACCAAAGTTTAACTCCCGGACAACTCAACGAAAGAGATATTATCAGATACGGTTTTGAAATGAATGTACATGAAACGATGGAACATATAAAGTTTCATGATACATCTCTAGCAACCAATATCAACGTCCTCATACACTACAACAAACTTGCTTAAGGTGACAGCTCTAAGACAGCCAGTTTATGGGTTTTATTATTTTGTTCCATTAACTATTCTTAATCCAGAGAGAATTCGATGAAACAACAACAGTATTCATTCTATCGCATTCGATAGCACGTAATCCCTCCTAACGACAAATTGTATAGTCGACGGGAATAATGGAACAGATGTGATCCACGTTTAAGAACCCACTGGTATTTATCCCTCTTCCTCCATTTTGTGTCGTCACTGTTCATGTCACGTCTTGCGTCGATCAGCTGGAACAAAATGCTCGATTGGCACCATTTACTACATGGTCGTACTACCTTCATTTGTGTATCTTTATACAGTGAACAGACAAAGTTGCCCGACCGTTGGAACATAACCTCTGTTTGTTGAACTTTTTATTGTCTAACTGCTAATGCTATCCAATGCGCTTGACTGAGTGCTTACGTAAACATTTGAACATATGGAGGTGGTGTGTGCCTTTTATGCTCAACGGCCAGTTCTCGAGGTTGTTACATAATCTGTCTTTCTGGGTAACTTTGTATACCTGCTTGTTAAACTCTACGAATATACCTTTCCATCACTGGAGATGAAATGATGCGTGAATGTCGTCTTAAAATCGACGGCCTGAATCTTATATCCAATTCTCTCAGCTTCAAAACCGCTACTGTAGTGCGTGAATTGATGCACAACCCTCAAACCTTATCCATTCAAGATTCAGTGTACGGAAACACAATCATTATGGGAAAGTAATTGGCATCTTAAAGCATCAAGACCTATCCTAATCTATGACTTATCAATAACCATTGTCTTGCCGAACAGTAATTCTGTATTTATTAAAACCATCATGAAAAATGATACTGATTACAAGACTTCATATCAAACATCACATTTCTGTCGATCATTTCGAAGTATGTTTGCATTCAACAAAAAACTCCAACTATTGTAAACCCTCCTAATCGATACGCTGGTTCGATCTCGGTAGAGTGGTGCGCTCGATAAAATTGGATTCTCGTCCCGGTAATAATTCACAGGAAAATCTCGGGCCCGAATAGTACTTCGACTGTTCCCGTATTCGCTCCCAAGGCAAGCCAAAAGACGCGTTCAAAATAAAGAGCTTCGTTCCGCTCCAAAACGGGATGCGGCTAGGGCGACAAGTACAAGGTATTTATAGGGCATGCCATGTAAACACATTCCCATCACATTATGAGAAAGAGTTAGGATCGCACATGTGCACAGCGGTATAAAAAGTCTCAACCGATTTGAACACTTCCGCTAGTTAGGACTGAGTCAAGTGGTTTTTTTCTTCTTTCTCACGACGGCGTCGCCCTGGGACGGTCACAGGGTGGGGCACTCTGACACCAACAAAAAGTGGTCAATGATGCCATGTGGTCTTCTATTTTAATTTACCTTACTAAGCACAACGTATTGTTTTAGTAAATAGTCTGAAGCCTACTTGTGGGATAAAGTAGTTGTAAACATTATCAGACAAGCACAAATATCTATAACAGCTCTAGTCTGATGGGCAATGTACTTAGCCAGTGTTCGAAGCACTATGACACATAACTAAGTACCTAAAGTTTATCTCAGAAAAGTTTGTTCGGATGCACATGTGTATGAGTAGGTGTGAGTATCCGAAGGCTGCACTTTAAAAGGTCTAGGAATTATGTATTACAAGATAGCCAGTAGACAATCTGTTTGTTCTGGACGCCATCGTAAAACACTTAATCAACTTGTAGGTATTATGAAAGACGCTAGAACAATGAAACTACAGAAATGCGCATTGTTCATTCCAGAAACCGATCATCAACACAAATATTTCTTAGATAACTTGGTCATGAATTATGAAGACCCTGCCTGTTTCATTGAGAAAAAACAGGTAGATGTCACTTGCTTGGTTGGGGTCATGGTGATCATTTGAATTGCAGATTAAAAACGTCATCCGAGATGGCAGTGTGCCGAAGTCAAAGACGTACTTGCATTTATGTCATTTCCAACTCTTCCGCTTAGTATTCTTTTACTAACTTTTACCTTCGTAAGTAACATTTTCCTCCTCTACAATATTCAGCGTCACTGTTGAGATGAGCGGTGGCCCGAATCACAGTGGCTCTGGTCAGGCTGAATGCTATTATGGTGATGATGAGAACTTCGGATGAGCATCTACTTCGATAATGAATATCTGTCTCGAGGTATCACTTCGGGGGCACCATTATATAATGAGGCATCAACATATTCAGGCTCATTTTACCAGCTCTGGTGCAAACTCTGGCCTGACTAAAGCGAACACAGTTGGTAAACCTCTATTACTGATTGACTATCAATGCATTTCTAAGGAAGTTTGTGCGTGAACTTTAGTCAACTAGTTTTCGTCGGAGGTGTCACTGCCATAATATAGTAGGACTATCATAGTTTGTCTACAGTTCAGACATTCAGGTGGTTTGCATACCAACCATATATGAGTAAACCTAGAAAGTCAGATATGATGGTAGATTCAACAGCACACAAAGCAGTGGTTCAGAGACTTGTCTGACAATTGTCAGAATCAAACCTGAACATTCAAATCGCAACAATAAGCTTTTGTAAAAACTAAACCAAATTATATATAGCTTTTCGCGGAAGTAATTCAACTAACTGATTCAACTTTAAGTGGAAAATCGAATGACCTTCAATGTGTAACAATCTGGATTTCCAATTATTCCTCTGCTTTGAGTAAGTAGATATTGCTCACTTTCATCACCAGACTAATTATAACAGTATAACTATGAAAACAGTGACTAGGATTAGTCAGGAAAACGGTCAATAGAGGCTGTGGACGGCATTTCTGTTATCAGGCACGCAATCACTGTTCCATATTGTGGGCTTGATTGATTGTGGGCCAGGGGAGATTAAGTATTCGCACGAACTTTTTCGTGCGTATCGCTCACTGTTCCAGATAATGAATAGACTCACGTTTCATAACAGTTTTCTGTATGAGTGTGGATATGAGAGGACTGTGGACCACTCTAGACCAAAAGAGTCACACGATCTGAAAACACCTTGGGTTGTATCCGTAATGGCAACTCGAAATGTCTTCCACACGTCTATCTGATGATTGCTCACTACAAGATAGGACAAGTTAGCAGTAGTAATTGATTTTGAGATCAGTGCTGGTCACAGATGAATGATTCACTTTAATTCGTCGAAATATGTTCATAGTCGGTCGACGAATAGCGCCATGTACCACAGTACGTAAATATTAGCTGGGCATATACAGGTTTCTTGTCTTTCAGGCCAATTCTGACCTTGGGCCTTGAGGTGACACAACCTATCAATGATATCGCTAGCAGCGTTTGTTTCAGTGACTGGTATAAACAGCAACCCACTTGTTTATTGGCTTCATCTTCATTGAGAGGGAATGAGAAAAACATCATGTTGTCAGTAAACGGAGTGAGATTCATAAGTGATACGGATATACTATTATGTGTGGTCAATCTGTCCGGAAAAGTCATTTTTTATAACACTAGTGGTAAATAATGGAGTTTAGTCTTCATCATGCCCTGTGAACAGACTATTCTAATGAACTACGCTGGAGGGCGGTCCAAAGTTTCGTTTTGTGTTAGAGAAACAAAAGTGTAGAAACTGATACGTTGGCCTGTTATGGCTTCCTTGCGAAATGTACCCCCATCTTACGGATTCACCTGGTGTCTGTGCACGTTCTCTCCAGTTTAAGTTACTTTTAAATGACTATGTGACACGTAGAGCAAACACAGTTAACATTCGGTATGAAAGCGTGTTATGTTTTGGACAGTCCATGATTACTGATAGTTTTCTCTGATTGACGATGGCACTTCCACAAACCAGGATTGGAATGCGCGGCAAAGGCCGTCACATTAGATATGATTAGGATAATGTTTTAAGCATGTGGAAGCCCAACATTATACGAGTCTGTAAGATCAATGAAGAGTGTAGCAGAAATCAGAAAACAGTGTTAATCTGGAGCACAGGGGGGGATGCGACTACATTTTGAAATAATCAATCAATTTTACTAGAAAACTTTACAAAGAACGTGGCTCTAGTCTGATTACAGTATGTACTAGAACAAATTCTGTTTCACAAATGAATGTGTGGGTTTGAAGTGGTATCAACGCTAGTGTCTTTTTTCGGAATAAACACTCTCCATGTTCACCTGAATTTTGTGGATATAACAATGCTGGGACCCCGTACTACATTTTCGCAGAAATGACAGATGTACAGTTAGTTAATAATTATTAGGAACCAGCCAAATTTTTGAGTTCATTAATATCAGTTGTACTTTAGTGACCGGAACTGGTGTTTTCACGTGACCATATTTGCACGGCTGTGCGTGAGATGAACTCGCAAAACTAAACACAAATGGAAAAAACTCTTCTTAAACAACGCAGCTCAAGGTCGGATCCATTAATGAGCGAATGGGAGGCAATAACTGCATGGGGGAAAAACGGATGTGTTTGTTTTGTTCGGTGGACGACTATACGGCATCCACGAGTGCATACAAGCTGGACCACATTCATGTCTTGTGAGGTTCTTCATGAACTGAAAAGCATATGAAGTGAAGTTGCCATACATCTACAACGGGGTCTTTTAGCAATGTAGTGCTCTTCCCGTGATGTGACCGCAAAAGACACTTGACATCCGAAGTTGTTTATTGTATGAAGTCTTGTACAGTTTATGTTAAAACATAGAACCACGAACGCGTACACTCATTTGCATGGCTTTTGTGTATTCACACACAGCGGGCAGCAGTACATTGTTATTTGCTGTGGTGGCACGTCCCCCATAGTGTGTACACACAATTCTAATAGTTGCTTCTGGTTCCGCGTCTCCTTGGCGTTGACAGCTGCTCATTAATCCCGGAACATACGCACTATACTACTCACAAACGAAGTTGCCGGTTATAAAACACCTCTTCGACAAGTGGTTTCATCGGGCTGATGATGGACTTAATAGTCAATTCTCTCCATAAGCACATCAACAAAGCCATGTCAGGAAATCTTTGTATCCGATGGCGCAGAATTTAAGAACAATCAATCCATACTTTTACTCCTGAGAATTTGTTTTCCAAACAGCACCAGTTTCTGAACTCGAACGGTTGTCGAAACTTGTGTGCAACACAATGATACAATCAAGGCTGTTTTAGCAAAAGACTGGAAGGTGGACAGACTGTTCAGTTTTATTCTGCTCTTTCCCAATGCACCAAGTGGTGTTTTATCGTGAATACGTAAAAGTCGAGCTCGTCTATGAACGAATCGTATAGAACGTCACAAAAAAGTTTGAAAATAATAAAATTTTCAACGAATTTCAAGTTATTCTGGAAAGCCAGTGATTTCAAGTATTCCACACCACTTACCTTATACATTTGAAGTCTAAGTGTGCCTCCTATAGACCATGTTTTTAATTTAAAGCACTGATCGACATTAACAAGTTTGGTGATTGCTTGTGACGGTACTCTATAGGTGACAAACCCAGTGAAGGAGCAGTTAGCACTAGCTAATTTGATTTATCTATCTCAGGTTCATTTTATGTCAGTCCCTCTTGCAGCAAACTATGCGTGCGGAAGAGAAAGAAATCATCAACCTGCTCTGCCGACTGCATGAGCTAGAGTTGGAGAGAGCAGACCTGGATGCTCGGTACGCACTGAGTGGTACAGAGCTAAAACGTCGCGAATTTCTGTTAGATCAACTCCGAATGGACAGCTGTCTGTCCGAGGCGATTATACGTTATCAAGCTGATTTGCTTGCTCACAACAAGGTTGAAACCCCCAAGGAGTTGGAACAGTTATTGGAACTGTATGAACAACAGGTAAGTAAGGCAGGGTGTAAGATTGACTGTTAAACACGGTCGCAGTGATGAATAATATTTACTATACGTTTTTTTATACTCATAATGTGTACATGGAAATAACTTGTCTCAGTAACGTTTTTAAGTACCAATTTTTTAAAGACTATTTTGATCGATAACCTACAGACAAAGCTGAAGGTCCATTAATTTTAGTTGAGTCATTGTAAACAAAACTGGTTTTTCACTTTTCCATATGACTATTGGCGAACTGAAATAGAGCCCCATTTTCACCATAATGTACAAAACCTCTAAAGGAAATATACTTGTCATTGAAGTGAGAATATTTAAGCTAGAATACAGAAGTAGGAAAATGCGCATGCTTTCACGACATATTTCATAATGTTTTCAGCAATCCTGGAACAGTTGAAATCAACATATGGTTAATAGTTTCGTTTCCTCATTCTGGTTAAATTCGGGGAACTCTGTAAGGCATGACCATTTTTTTCAAAACTCTATTTTTACGAACAAAACAATTTGACCATTGTAAAAAGAATGACTTTCTCAGCATGTGTTATTCCTCTTGAAAACTAGATGTGAGTGTTGTCCACTGTATGATAAACAACAGGTATAAAACATTCGAGAGAAAAGCAAGCTTTTCTTTAACATTGACCTCATCATCATCAGCATCAATAAACTTGTGTTGTTCAACAGCCGCATAATCTTGACAAAAGGCATCTTCAGTATCATTCTGAGTTTGAAAACATTTCTAACTTTTTAGATGAGACCCAACTGTTAAAAGCCAGGGCTTCGGCTGGATTCGAACCAGCGACAGAAACACCATGCTTCAACGCGGCTTCGTATCTCAGCCGGTAGAGCGCTTGTCGCGTTGAGGCATGGTGTTTCTGTCGCTGGTTTGAATTCAGCCAAAGCCCTGGCTTTTCACAGTTGGGTCTCATCTAAAGTCATAAATCTGCCACACTACTTATTTCTAATTTTACTGGAAACTGCTTTCAGTGTTCGTCGTCTGTTCCCCGTTGATAATACCAACTACCATCTACATATACCAACATGCTTTTAACCTTCTCACTTAACGCGTAACAACAATTCTGGACTGCAGCAATCCTAGGATGATTGCTTCTGTTTGAAAACTAGAATCTTCCCTCATTTCTAGTCAGCCAGTTCAGCTCTTCGGGGTATGATGTGAGCAGTCTGGATGAAGAATAAAACAATAGTCCTATGGCAATTTCTGCACTCCAAGACCAATGCGACCGGGTAACTCTACTGTCGACAAAGTGTTGGCATATATCCGGTGTAGATTACTAATGAGTAGTTGGAGATTTGGTTAATTTCAAGTTGAACATCACCCACAGTTGATCGCAGCTGTCGCATTCCCATAGATTATCCAGTCGGCCCCTTTCGAAAAGAAGCACTAGACTGGAGTTTCGCCCTCATTAGAGCTCGTCAGTAGTGCATATCATCGCCACCACCGGGACTTGAACCACGGACATGTTGTTCATGAGGCAACCGTGTTTACCACTGCGCCATTGACCTCACGTTAGGCACGACCGAATTATCATATGTGAACACTCAACCACTTTCGCTTGTGAGTAATGATCAGGTTGCCCGATCGTCTCGAAGTGGAGACATAATTAATGTCTGTTAAATCCAATCGATAACTCCCTGATTGGGACTTCCTAGACAGGTCGAGATCTCCGATCTCATTAAACCTGCTCTCAGCTGATAGAGCGCATGCCGTGTTGAGGCATGGTGTTTCTGTCAGTGGTTCGAATCCAGCCGAAGCCCCGACTATTCACAGTTCTCATCTAAAATATATCCGGTACTTAAAACATATGACGCTCACTTGACCGGTTAACATTGTGTCAACTCATCAAACTGAAGGAATCATAGTAAATTGAAATGATCGTATAACTTTGTCGAAGCTATTTGTATATTCATTCAAAAATACTCATTGAATTCTTGAGAACGACAAGGTAGCGAACAAGACCTGTTTTCTGTGGTTGATCATCAAGCTAATTACAACACAATGGATATGAAAAACAGTAACTAAGGTGAGTCAAAAAAACGATCGCTAGAGGTTATGGACAGCGTGTTTGTTATAAGTTACGTAATCACTGTTCCAAATCGTAGGCTTGATTGATTGTGGGCCAGGGGAGATTAAGTGTCCGCACGAACTGTACCAAGAAGTCAAACAACAATACCGAATAAATGTTTTGAATGTTAGCATAGTAAGAGAAGATGTTTCAGTCCAACGAACTGTGTACAGTAAACATACTTGGAGGGGCCAGTACATTCACTTTGACAGTCTGGTTCCGCTAAATCGAAAATGGAACCTCATACTATGTATGATGGGTAGGGTGTTAAAGATCTGCACCCCTGACACTTTGCAAGCTGAGTTAGATCTTCTACGAGAAGTGTCTTAACAGAAAGACTACCCAATAAGTTTCATTCAGAAAGTGATGCAAGCGGTAGTGTCGAAACTTAAGTAACCTTCTGTGAATAAGAAACTTGCGTTTATCAGTCTTCCTTTCAAAGGAGACCCTATGACCAAATTTATCTCAAGAAAGCTCAGAAAGTCAATCGGAACAACCTACCTTGCCGCTCAATTGTGCGTGAGTTTCCGTTCAGCCAACGGGTGCGTAACTGATAACAAACACGTTTTTCTGACTCATCCTAGTTACTGTTTTTCATATCCATTGTGTTGTAATTAGCCTGATGATCAAACACATAATACAAGTCTTTTTCGCTACTTCGTCGTTTTATCTGTACATCTTTATGCATAAACCATCCTGTACGAGTGCTGCTCAAACAGACTTCAACTCACAGGTTCGTAAAAGTGTTTGTATTTTTGTTGCGGAAAGCGGTTGCTGATGAGTCATTAACATGATGCTTATTATTAAAAGGTGGGTGGCTGTTTAAATGTTTTTATCACTGTGTAAATATAACTGGTTACTTTATTGATTTTCTGAGGAAATGCAAAATAACTTAGAGTTTGCTTGAATTCATTTTCTAATTTTGATGTCTACGTGCATCTTGAGAAATCAGTTGTGGATGTTCGTTTAAGTTAGAATACATTGACTTGATTCATATATATAAAGTATTTAAAAAGAGGCACAGGCTGAATAGTGAACGATTTATTGTGACGTTTCAATTCCACAATAGGATTCGTCATCAAACAAATACATAGATATGAAATATTCTTCCCTTGGTGTTTCAGACAAATCCAGGAAGACAGCGCCGGTTAAGCGTGGCCGCCTCCGTCACAGACATCAGGTAGGTCTCTTGGCAAACATTCAGAACTTCATTCACTGAAGGTCATTTTTGGATGAACCCTCATCAAACCGACCAAATTCAATGAAGTGTCATCAAATTAACATGAGCAATAATCATAAATAATTTGACTAGTTAGAATGACTGTGAGTATAAACAAGAACTGCTTTCGTAATTTTTTCGAAAGATCGATTAAAAGGTAGATTCTGCCAAATGGAGCTCAAAAAGAGATGATAACATTTCAGACGATACCATACATCTCAACAGATGTCTGATCGATGGAATGAACGGAACCATTTTCAGCTAATCATGCAGGAAAACACTTACCATTTAGATGGATCAATTCCATCTTACGTTATATGAGTACAAAAGAGTGACGGCTAGCTTATTTATCTCTGGTTTGGATAAAAATATACACAACTGATGGACTCTAACCATAGTGATATATTTTTCGAATTCTGCAATCACATACGAGAGGTGTTCTGACTATGACAGCCAAAATTTCGACTTCTTCTGAGAAATCATCTATTACTTGGTTGGCTTTTGGACCCCCAGAATTCACAGGGACAATAAGATAACCTTAGATAAAATGTTATTTGTTGCGTCATAATTCTGTTAGTATTCACTGAACATTAAACGCCTTCAACTCATGACATTTACGTGCGTAATCTATAGGCATGATTTGACTTCCTACTCTGATATTGCTTTTCAGGTCAAGTAGGCCGCAGTATATACCACAATCAAAAATGAGCAGGATAGTGCGTGACTTTATAGAGCTTCTGGCTAGTGGGATACAAATGTACTGTATTACGAACCTAACGCATGCACTAGGTTAGAATTTTCATTCACTATATGTTGAAGAACAAGTGTATACTGATAGTCGACACACTCATTATGAAAGGCTATCTTGATAGATTTATCGTATACTGCCAGAAGCAAGTCGCAAGGCTAGGCATGAAGTATAAAGCGCCAAAGAAGGTCTATTTTAATTTGCGAGATTATATAATGAAACAATTAATCCGGACAATGCAAAAAGATATGATTAAACCTTAATGATATCACCTCTGGTGGACATTAAGGAAACACTTCTGGTACCCTTGTTGCCAGTCAGACCAATAAATGCGACCAGTGTCACTCCTCATTGTGTTAAAAATTTCGCCAGTAGCTGCGGTGATTAATACGTAGATTAGAAAGAACGCACACCAAAAACTCAGACGAAAGAATAAACGCTCTTTGTAGCCCAGGTCTCACTTGCTGTAACAGCATACTACTTCATCAATTTATTCAGAAATACGCGAGCCAAGTTTAGCGATCGGGCAACATTTGTTGTTCAGCCATGATATACCTGATTTATTTTAAATTTTCACGTACTCACTGAAGTTTTACTGACCACATGTCACTTGTGTTTAGTCAGTAACTATTGATATAACACTGATCTGAATTTTGTTCTGTCACGGTGTAATTTATTACCATATGGATTGAACATCACCCACAATTCACCACACATGTCGCATTCTCGTAGACTTTCCAGTCGGCTCATTTCGAAAAGATGCACTAGACTCAAGTTTTGCTCTCAGTAGAGCTCGCCAGCAGTGCATATCTTTGCCACAACTTGGACCAGAACTCTGGTTGGTTGGAAAGTTTATGGGAATGCAACAGCTGCGATCAAGTGTGGGTGATGTTCAATCTCCATGAAAGCCAAAATCCCCTATTAATCAACAGTAATTCATTACCGTTAAGTTTAACACTTTGTATCACTAATATCGCGAATTCTCAATTAAAAGAGGCATATGAAGTAGCATTTTGAGCCACCCACCCTTTATCCATAGGATCATATTGAAATAAGGGACTCGTAATGTGTAGTATTCCGAAGGCCGGTATACACTGTATCTGCGAAGCATTTATTTATTGACCGACAGTTTTTGTTTCCTACCGAATGTTCTTTACAAATTTTCACCAGAACTGGATCTCAGACAAGTAGTGATCAACTTCACAACCTCGTTTCTACATCCCTTTCCTCAATCCCGATTGAGGCTGCGTTTGAAGGAAGTCCTTATTTGCGAACAGCTACATGGTTGCATAACAGTGCATCACGCCGAGCATCCTGTACCGATGTACTACCAATAAAATCCTTTGATTCACCTGGATCCGGCGGAATTCATGACTTTATAGCAATCAAACAAACTCGGACGAAAGCAAAAGATTTCAATCCAAATGTAACAGGATCAGTGGGTAAGAAGCAAGTTAAAAATCGGTCTCGCTCCACAGTTCCCAGGTTGATGAATGTCAAGAAGTCAGTTTCACAATCTCAACCTGAATTCACCACGCTAGCAACACAAGCCAGTGTGGACGGAGTAAAGAGTTCGGAATCGAGCAGTTTAGAGAATATCAAACCTGTCATTGTTGACAAACCAATCCCCCCGATTGAAGAGACAACACGATCGATAACAGCGTTGGCTCGCCAAAGAAAAGATCAGAAACTGCGTGAAGAAAAGCACAGACACCGTGAGTTGGTGATTAATTGAACCGTTCATAAACAGTACGTGGTTTTACGACTGAATTGCTGAAATTCTATGATGAGTGATGTTAACATACTACATAAACAAATCGACCGTTTACGCGACCGACTCGCATGAATGGACGAATGTGGTATATTTTCCAATTGCCAGTTTTTGACATTACTGGGGTGTAGGGTATAGGGGACCACATTATGAAACAACAAAACGGGCAGGTAAATAAATACACTATGATGCCATATAAACAATGGGTCACAGACGTATGGAATTGTTGGTTGTTCAGCATTTGCTAACCTGAAGGAGGCCAATAATAGCATGTCTTGCGCAGTGACATTTTGCGGATTTGGCATACACCTTATATAGTGAGGGGGCAAGCAGCTGGACGAAATTGATCTAGTCATGTTTTAAACAGTCACTCAGGTGAGCAAAGCGGAAGCAGCAAGGTGCTACTGAAGCATACTCATTAACAAGAACACGAAATAAAATTTCTGTGGGTCAAAAGGATAATAGGAGTCCAAAGAGAGAGATGGTTAAAAATCCAAACAGATTGAGCGGAAGTGGTGAGCTGTAGTTAGAAATTCTATACGGATCAAACAGAATTGAAAACATATACATCAATTTACACTGAGTCAAAAGATAACGCAGTGTGGAATTGGGATAGATAGGGTTATTCAATGGTTTTTAGATTGTATGAAGAATACATTGGTCTGAAAAATCTAGGTTTAGAAAAACTACGAACGTAAAATGGAATCAAAAAGTACCAGTTGCATTTTTACCAACATAGCGTAAGGCTAGTCACCAAATGTTTCTGGACACACAAGGTGGGATTCAGCCGATGTAATGAGACAGTCTGCTTTAGTTTGGGTCTTAAGGTGATCCTTGTTGATTTCGCAAAAGAGAAGCTAAACAGAATGTCAATGTGCAAGACATCCTACGTGCTATTATTGGCCTTTTTCAAGTTTATCAGTGGGAATCAATGTTCCAAACATTTGTTAACCTGTTATCCATGAGGCAACTGAAATGGACCATTTCCCATCTATTACATCACACAGAACCAGCGGTTACTCCGAACTGCATAAGCAACAACGATGAAGAACTGATGTCTCTGTGTGTGTAACAAGAACAATGTGTTAGGTTTAGATGATTAATCTGCCAACACGCATCTATTTAAGTCTTGACTGTGTCCTCAGTTTATTGTATGTTATTGTGCCTGTCTGACTGAAATCGTTTCATTTTTGACGTTATACAAGTAATCCCTTTACCGTCGTATGAGCTCAGTGAGATGCAACAAAGCTATCTAGGGAGGAGCCTTGTGCGATTAAAAGTTCTAGCCCTCTATTTCCTTACATTGGCAGGAACCGGTGGTTCTGATCAATATGTGTTTTGAAACGACACTATGTCATCTAATCTTATCTCGAAAACTAAGTTATCATTGTTTTCATAATCGCCGTTTTCAACAGTATAAAATGTGGTGATCACAGAGATACTAGAAATTATTTCTGCGTGATTTGAATCTAGAAACAAGACACGGCTGTAACTAAAAGAGCTTATATTTTAACCATAGGAGAAGAGAGTTCTAAATTGCGGGCTCTTAGAATCTGAGTGAGAAAATTTGTCTGTAGGTCCAATCCTTGAAATCCTTTCGAAAGAACAACCGATATCCATTCTGAAGGAGCAAATTTGAAAGACTGTCGTACAAGTAAACTTATAAACGAAAACTTTGGTTACTCCAGCAAACATTCTAACCCTATGGTGCCGTCGAGACAAAGTACTGTAAATGAATTTGTTAGACAAATATGCGCCGCAACAACTGGCCGACAGACAGAAACCATAGCAGTTGGAAATCCATCCACTGTTCAAAAGTACTGGTTAGGTGATTGCAGGCTTGGAACCGACTAACCTCAAGTAAATCAAAAGTGTTGCTGATAACTTGATGGCCTGAGAGGAAAATAATCCACCACTAACTATAGCAGATAAATGAAAAAACTTAAGGCAGCGTCATTATATTGAAGAATCAAGGCACTGGCTAAAAAGTTAACCATAAACAAACCACAGTGAATAAACATTCAAGGATTACCCATCAAAATTTCCAAACCGTAATAATCAAACAAACGAATCTGAATGTAATTTGTTCCAATGGTTTCAAAACTTCCTTTAACGAAGCGATAATTTTGTTCCGGAGTAAAAAATTTCTTAACCAAGCAGCTCCATATGAAGTATTTAAATTTTATATTACTTACAAAATATAGATCCATTTTCAGAAAACCAACGTATATTTTGTTAGTACTATTAACAAAAGCGGACAATTTAAGTTAATCGTGTTTCAACTAAAATAACTGTTTCACTTACAGTATAGTAGTTCAACTATCTCTTACAACAT